>JAMWET010000311.1:0-46820 GCA_024036415.1 Prochilodus magdalenae | reverse complement strand
GAGAGATAGTAACAAATAACAGGATTAATCAGAGTGATTCCTTAGATGGCTGTCGTCATTCAAGTGGCATTCGGTTTGAATTGGAGAAAACGTGTTATGGGGAAATGTTGTGCGATGGTGAGCCATGCATACGACAAGTCGGTCCCCCTAGTAGTGATATGAGGACACTAAACAGCAGGATAGTGAAAAAGACTCTGAAGTCACTGTGTGGCCCTATAGTAACTCAGGCAGGTATTCAGCAGATGTCGGAAAATGATGTCTATCTTCAAAATCTGCTGCCCGTTTTAGTTAACCACTTCGGCTAGAAGTGCCCTCTGACCCCACCTCAGCCTACGAGTATGCAGCCGCAACAGCTGGGCCAAGTGCTGCATACGTAAAATCTCCTACCATCCTACTTGTCCCCATGATGTAGCTCATCCATCGCACACCTAGAGTGAAGCACTCAAAGTGTAAAAGCCGATCCATACTCTTCCTTAGCACTTCTCCAGCGCTTTTCTTGTCAATTCTCGCGCATTCAGACACTGTGTGTGTGTCTTTTGCCCTCTTATTTGCATGAGTACCGCACACACTCAACCTTGTGTATGTGCGAATCACTATTGTGGAGAGGGATGTATGATTCTGTTTATCTCCCCCCCCAGTGTGTGTGTGGACTATAACGATCATAGGAACCAAGCGCTGACAGTAGAGTCCGTGGCAGAGCACCTTGAGACCCAACATAAACTACCCATAGGGTGAAGGAGCTCATCACCTTGTGTAGCAGGTAAGCACCCTATTCGGACCTTCTGCACCATTCCCCATGGATTTGGTGTTGGTTTACGTCACATCACGACACCCACTTCTGACTCCAGACTGCCCTCTAGTGGATGTGCTGTTTAACATCAATGCCAACACTAAGGATGCCTGGAAGTATTTGGGCTGTGATGCTTACATTGGTTTTAAATAGACATACTCATTTTCATATGTGTATGGAGCGTAAATGAGCCTTTCTAGTATGAAAGACGAAGCCTCTCTTGAGTTTGAGAACTCTGGTTGCATAACTGGGAAATGAAACTCAGGCCCTTCTAGCCAGAAAGGTGCCAGCACTACCCAATGTGGCACCCACTCATCTTGCATTACATTACATACTTTCAGCCCCTTTTCTCTCTTTCCCCTTCAAGACACAGTGCCTCGAGATCAGTCCAGTTTTTTGATGACACGTACAGCAAGTTCCAGACCAACAGTCCCTCAGTTCTCACTGACAGCCTCCAAGAGACGCACTACATACGCAAGCTGCTGGACCCTCACGTCCTTTGTGTTCTCCCTGAGTATTACAATCAGGGAGTTGAGCTCCTCCAGAGTAAGCTGATAACTCAGTATACAGATGGAGGTTGTAGATAAACTCCATATACCAGCGTGTTTAAAACTAAACTACCATCCATGTATTACAGTGGAGTGGGGAGATGCGGATTAGGACCCTAAGATTAAAGGATGCTATGTGTGGACTGGGAATTGTGATTGTGTAGTTCTTAGGGAGGATGCTTAACTTAGTTCTTCATAGGTTCGAATGAGTATGAGCTCTGTAATTATGATACAATTGTGTTCGTGGAGCTCTGTTTATGTGGGAGACGTGTCATTTCTTTAATATACGAGAACTCAATGATCTCTTTATTATAGAGTTATTAAATAAGATGTATAATTAGAGAAGTCTTTCACTGGCTCTGTCTTACTCCATAATTACCATGTAGAGACCTTCCATAGAGGATTTCAGTTCAGTACCAGAACTGTTCCATAAAGAATCCTCATATTTTTACCAGGGCTTTTGAAGTTCTGAATTATCCAGCAAATGGGAATATCTGTTCCCACTGTGTGAATGTAAAGATCTGTGTATGATAGTACTGCGGAATGGTCTTTGCTCTATGCGGAGGCTGAAAAGCAAGAGCTGAACACACACATACTGATAGAAATGTTGTGTATCAGGCTCTTATATCAGTGTGATAAGTCAGCGTGTTTCAGCTGATTAGTTGATGTGCACTGTGTTCTCTGTCTCCTCGTTCACAGCAGGGTGGAGCTCAGCTCTACTGTAGTTCTGTATGTTTATGATTCTTACATTTCTGCTTAATAAAAGATATCAAAATATACAAGTCTTGTAAAAATGGTTCTGTAGATTGAAGGGTGATTTTATCTGCAGATGAAACTGATTTCTTGTTATAAATACCTCTTTCTGCCTCATCTCTTCATTCCTGTAGTCCCAAATTCATCATCATTATACCATCTGTATACAGCTTCATATAGATGTATATAGAAGATTATTTCACATATAAATTGATATATATAAAATTTTTTATTGATATGCAAATGTAAATTGACGCCCTGACTGAATAACACTATATGCATATAATATCCATCAGGTTTCTCACCTATGATGAAAACCACTACATGAATTGATGCATTATATCATCGATAACTCCCAACACTAATGATATATGTGTCCCATGTTTTTTAGTCACAGTGATGAGATGCATTGAGTAATTATGACAGCCCCCAGCAGCCCTACCACTCTTTCTCTAAACTTTTCACTAAACGTTACTCATCAAACCCTATGACTAGTAGAGGATCTATGATCACACACGGGCTCCGGTAAGTTTCACAGGACAGTTGTATTTTAGTTATATAAGCCTATTCAGTGATTCTTTGTATCTCCAACAGGTGTTAACTGCTGCTATCAACCCTTACCATCATTAGCGGCTTGTGTTAAGGTTGGTTGAGGTGCACTCGGTATGAACCCGTTTTCAGACATCAGGTTAGACCTACTCTAATCCTATTGGCTGCTTTAGACTAATCAACCAATCAGATGTGTTCGCGCGCGGGGCACGTCAGGGCGCCGTGACCCGGGAAACTCTAAACCCCCAGAGAGCTGAGTGGAGTGTGGCATAGTGCGCGACGGTGCTGGGTAGAATGGCTGGGTATGTGTTTGTTTAGACCGTTTCAGCTGAACGGATCATTTATAGTGACTTTCCTGCTGTAGAAATGTCAGATATTCAGTTACTGAGTGGATCACTGATAGTGGATCACTCTCCCACATTGTAAAACCACGGCCACTTTCAGCCTCAGGGCTGCTGAGAGGAGCTAGTTGGGGGTGTTAGCCTGAGGCTAACGTCTCGCGGAGGCTGGGCTGTCATGGCGGTCGAGGTTCCAGCGGTTATCGGACTTTGTCTGCATGTCTGTGGAGAAGCTCCGCTACCAGAGGGAGGAAGGGTCGTTGGATTGTGCTGCCAGCCCCCCACTAGATGACTGGGTGGTCTTTAAGGACGGGGTAGCGACTGCTGTCGTGTCGAAACAGTTTTCCCATCGTAACGGAAGTAAACAACGGAACGGGTAAGGTGTGTCGGTAGCCGGCAGGTAAGTGCTCCTGATGATGCAGTCGGTGACTTTTCAATTTCCCCCTTTCCCCTGTTTCTCTGCACTGCTAAAGCCTCTACTGGCTGTGGGAGGAGGATGTCTGAGCAGGTCATTAATGTTTTAACAGCTTCAGAACTGAGAGTTAAAATACTGCTGTATTAATGGTTGGTGTGGCTCAGTGGATAAAATCATTACCCACCAGGGAGCTACCACACCATCTGGGAGTTGGGGGTTCGATTCCTGGTCTGGATTACTGTGCTACACTACACCTATAGAAGTCCTTGGGCAAGACCCCTAACACTATATTGGTCTACCTGTAATATGATTAACCTTGTAAGTCGCTCTGGATAAGAGCGTCAGCTAAACGCCATAAATGTACATGTAAGTTAATAGTTCCAACAGTGTTAGTAGAGCAATCAAAGCATGCACAGTCAAAACCACAACAAGTTCATTCCTGTACACTCACAAAGATTACCATATTTAAGGTGAAAGGACCCCAGAACAGTTTCCATCTCGGTTCAGACAGAAGTACCCAGAAAACACTGTAATGATCAGTCTCAGTGTCGTACCAGTCTGAAGTCCAGGTTCTAACAGTGGTGGATGGAGTACACAAACCATGTGCCTGGGTTAAAGAAGAGATCTCCAGGGTAAAATACTCCTCCAGTATCTGTGTCAGTTCCTCCCTATAGTCCTCCACTGGAGTAGCAGTACTAAAGTATTTACCTTCAAATGTACTTAAGTATGGAGAGTAACAGGAGCATGATTTATTATGAGTCTAATGCTGTATTATCATTTCTGGAACAAGACTTAGCTCAGTTTAGGTGAAGGGACTCTAGTGTCAATCTTATATCAAGTTTTCAAACAGGTGCACAAATGAGTTTTCCTTCACTACATCTTATCTGTTGGTCTCGGTTCATAAACATGCCAGAACTTTTTTATATAAAGAATATAGTGTTTGTATAAATGTGCCAGTCATGCAGTGTTTGCATACATGTTGCTATATCTGGTCTATTTACCCACAAAGTCAGGAACAATCTGTTTAATCTATTCACTGATGCTTTGATGTGTTAGTCAGTGTTTGCATTAACCCCATCCCGCTTTACCTGCCTTCCTCCAGTTGGTCCCTGAGGAGTCCAGGCCTAAAATGGACATTTCCGTGCATGCTAAGAATCCAAGAAAAAGCTTGTTTCAGTTTGACGTCATAATTTTTTTTTTTTTTCACACATGAGCCAAATAGAGCTACAAATATCCCATAATAATATAATGTGGTTAAAGTACAAAGTCTCCCAGAATGGAAATACTTCAGTACATAAAGAAAACTTAAGGCCAGTAACCAATTACATTTGCTTCCTTACTGTCCACCACTGGGTTCTAAACACCCTGAAGCCATCAGAGGACATTCTTAAATACCTGTGTCTGCATTTTAGCGTGTTGTCAGTTTGGATTATGCACTGTACAGGAAGTAGTACCTAAAGTCTTTGCAAAGGAACAAGAGGGGCAGTGCAGTGACTGAGTGGGTAATGCTGCCACCTCACAGCAAGGCCTTTGATTCGACCTGTGTTTTGCGAGCCTCAACCCATCCTTGCCCTTAAACAACTAGGTCTTTCTTGGATGCTCATTTTGTATCCAAGTAGGATTGCATCACCAGTTTAAAATATTTTTATTGGTCTTTTTACAGGAAAATTCCAGAATGAACAGTAACATTGAAATGATAACTTGACCCAGTGACATGCATAGCAGTAATTCCAGCATGTCCTAATTTTTAAAACTGGCATGGCTAATGTTTACACAGTAACCAGATATGCATGACTCGAGCTCTAAACATTTCAAATCATTCAAATCTAATTTCTCTGATTGAATAAGAGATAATCAAATGTGAGCAGAGCTGAAATTTAGGGGAAAAGTCATTCAGGCATTTGTAAACGAGGAAAAACACTTTATAGTCTGTTCTGTATTAGACAGGGAGCCAGTGGCCTGATCTAATTTACTGATCTGTTGCATATAGCAGCAGCTTTTACATATGCAAAACAGAGCCAGCAACACACAGGTATAGACTTCCAAAACCACAGAGTTAAAATGAAACTTCTACACGCACACAACTAGCATTACTGCTGCATTGTATCTGTACTTCATTTTCCTTTTTTTTTTTTTATTGTCCTGTTTGCCTATTTGTGTAGTGCAGTAGGTGATGGTGTAACTTTATAGTTTAGTGTAATCCTTTTTTTTTTTTTTTGCATAAAGGTTATGACAGCTGCAAAACCTACCTACTAGCATGTAATGGCTAATAGCACCAATAACAGCTGTGATTGGATTTGGCATGTACTGGACAAGTTTCTGGATGTAGGCCGCATCAATGTTCAGACACTCTTGCATCAAAGAATTGCCCTGTTGGGCAGATTTGGTGGATGACACTGCTGGTAGACCTGTATGACCGTACGCTTCCATACACCTGCAGATACAGCTACTTCCTTCACACTATGGTCTTTGACCACACCCACATGCAGTCCCTCCTTTTAGCCAATCATTAACATCTACTCTGGAGCCATTTTCCACACATGGAACAAGACATTTCCTGCACTGTAGTACCTCTTCTCAATCTATGGATCCCGTCACTCACACCCCACAGGTATTTGTAGGCCTATCATCCTTGTGAAAGAGCCTGAAGGTACCGCCACACGTAAACAGCAAGATGATTTTTTTTTTTTTTTTTTTTTCTTGTTTTGAGTGTTGTGTGGATCAGATGTTTTCTGCGCTGTATGATTTTAGTCTAAGCAGAATGATGAAATCTGTGGAAGAGTTCTGAAGATTATAAACCACTAATGAAAAAATTAGAGGTCCTGACCTGTTTGCTCCCAACACAGAATCCTCACCCTCACCAAGCATGCTGTTTGGGACAGAGCTCTAGCTGCATTTTCAAGGCAAGTTGGATTAGAGTGAGTTAACTTAGGAGTCTATTGAGCTTCCCAGTTCGAGTTTCTATTTCCCAGGCACTTTAGGCAAGAATACTAATGTTACTCATAGTAAACAGCCCCACATTTAGCTCCTCATTATTCACCACCATCACTGTAGTAGTTTGAGCTATCTGAGCAGTTTATCAACATTAAAACAAGGTTAATCAGAGAGGAGGGTGGAGATGTCTGAGATCACATCTGCAATGTCTGTGTTTTTATTTATTTATTTTTTCAAGTTTGTTACAGCTCTGATTTACAGTGGAGCGAAGTGTGAGGTCTTCATTGCTGCTCAGTGAAAACAGTAGTTTTTTTTTTTTTTTACGGTTTCAGTTTTCTGCATAATTTAAGCTTGAATTTAATCATGATTGGAGCAATAAAACGTCTTGTACTTGACTGACTGAAATGCCTTCATAAGGTGTATATACCCTTCAAGTGCAAAGTGTTTTTGTTCTCTCCTGTAACGTTATCTTGGAGATAGTGTTGGTTTTTTTTTTTTTTTTGGTCACATTATGCTGATTATATTGATTTATGATGCATAGCCTAAACCTTAGAAATAGACACTTAAACAGGATGCTTTTTGAGTTTATCCTAAAGTTAAGACCATATTTAGGAAATTTGGCTGTTTGTGTAATACTGGTTTCCTACTTGGGGTTAATGGAGATTATGAAATTAGAACTTTGGGTCTTTAATAGCTTCTGTCCTAAATTCAGTCCTAACAGAGGTTTTAATAATGAATAACCTTGGGATGTACTAGTCTGATATTAAGATTGGATATTGGTCCCCATATGAACAAAATCAGATATCAAATAATTGGGTTGATCCATGTAGCAGTTAATTCATTCAACGATAGTATCAGATTGGTATTGGATATCAACCAGAATGCAAAGTTTGTGTTGCTATGGGAACTAAAAGTTGGGTTGTTGCATCCTTAGACTATACAGATAAGATTTCCGAGCTACAATGTTTCTATAATGCAGATCCTGGTCTTGCATGAATGGGAATAACTGTGACAGTATACTAAAATGGCAACTGAGTGGACAGACTTTTAGATAAGTACTTTGACAAATAGGTTAGGCAGTGACATTAGCTAGCTGACACACCATCTAGTTTAAGAATTTGAAGAAACGCCACAGGTCAGTCTGAACAAGTCTGAAATGTTTATATTCAGCTTTTTATTTTTTCTCTTGTAATTATGTTTTTCTCTTCAGAGCAGAAATGATGAGCAGGGGGTTGAGTTTGGAGGATAAACCATATTCTGTACCACATCACCATAACTGAGAACTGAAACTAAAGTCTGTTTGTTATTATAAAATTATTTTTCTGTCTGAGAGGTTTCAAATAGGGGTTTTCTGGTTTTAGAAGTTATATGAAAACTTATGAGGAAAGTCTTATGGGGAAATATAGAGAAACTCATTTGTTGGAAGCTATATGGAAATGATTATTTAATTCTCGGACATCTCATGTCAAACAAATGACATGGAAAAGTGCCAGGATAAACTGGACACAGTGCGTTGTTTCAACACCCCACCAGCAGATAACGCACACATTCCAAACCACAGCATTTCTTTATGAAAAGAGCTGTTAACAAACAGCACTCTTACATTATTTCACATTTGCAAACCGGACGGCACGTCTTACCTACTGGTCTGCAGAGAAGAAGGTCTCCACAGACGGTTAAGATGAGAATAAACACTAAAGGCTTTCTGACATGTGAGTACTTGTAAGTTTAATTTTTAGCATAGAAGAACATTAAAAATGTACAGAATGTTTATATATTTGAGGTAGAATCTTTCTTCAAGTCTTTTTGCAGGGAAATGAACTAATACTCGTTCATAGTTTTATAGTTTGTCAAACAGTAAGATCTTCCTAATCTACAGTTTTGTTCTTTAAGACATTGATTAGTGGATTAGTATGTGGATAAGTGGTGTCTTGTAATGCTGTCTGTGGGTAGAGTGCTGGTGTGATTGGTAATGTTCTTTACTTTTAGCTGCGGTTAGCAGGAATTGTAGTCAAGAAATCAAAGCCAGGTGCTGAAATGTGTAAGATTGTGTGATTTTAATTAGATTATCATGTTATATCTGCTAGTTTTGAGGAAATTGTAATGCAATGGTCAGTAGAAGAGAGACTCAAAAACCTGGTTTGTAAAATTAGTAGGGAGTGTTGTCTTTCTGCCTACAGACTTTTGTATGAATTTGACTTGTAGTATGTAAATATCTGTACGTTTAGTTTTAGCACCACATACACACTTGAACAAAATTATTGGTATGCTTGTTCTTTCTTGTTAAAGAAAGTAAAACCCACAATGGTCACTAAAAGCTATCCAAGAAACGTGCAATAACTAACTGCTACCTCACCTGTAGATTGTCTATTGTCTATTTAGAATATATAGTTTTGTTTTATAGTCATTTCTTATATTCACATTTTTAGGCAATTTATATATACTGTATTTATGACTTTTTTCCTCCCTGTCTTATAATTCTGCGCTTTATAAACAGTATTTTAGCCCTGTGTTTAATTACTTTGTGTGTGAAGTGCCAATGTACTGCTGCTCAATTTTGTTGTAACTGTGCAATGACAATAAAGGCATCTTATCTCCTCTGAAATAACTTGAAACTGACCAAAACAAAAATAAATAAAAAAAAAAAACATCTAAATGAAAATTAGATGTTGCTTTTGCATTGTGGTTTCAGAATCATAAAAAACTAAAAACCTAAAGAAACTGGCCTGGAATAAAATGATGGTACCTCTAGACAAGATGAATAATTAGTTTTTGTTTGACATGTTAAACTAAGGTGTGTCCTGTGATTAGCAGGACACGTGTCTTTAACTTGTGCTCCGTCAGTCTGTTTAAAGAGTGAAGAGTAGGTACTTTGCTGTTTGATACCAAG
Source organism: Prochilodus magdalenae (assembly GCA_024036415.1). Taxonomy (NCBI): domain Eukaryota; kingdom Metazoa; phylum Chordata; class Actinopteri; order Characiformes; family Prochilodontidae; genus Prochilodus; species Prochilodus magdalenae. The sequence continues at coordinate 37,603 of JAMWET010000311.1, read as the reverse complement.
GTGTGTGTGTGCCACACTGAACCTGGAAAGCTAAGGAGAGTTGTCTCAGTAGATTAGAAAGAAGATTATACACAAACATGTTTCTGCATTCCAGAACAACAGAAGTGAGGGGAAGAAGTGGGTCCGTGCAGATACTGCACTGCATTAAACCAAAGTAGACACAATGCTGTATGTGTGGAGCTTAGGAGAAAGCTAGCTTCAGAGGCTAACTGCTTTTAGCCGCTGGCTACCATGTAGCAGCACTGTCACACGCACAGCTACCAAACCAGACAGAAATCCCTGCTTTCAGTTTAAACAGGCCTGAAAGGAGGATGGTGTGTCTGGTATCATCTCTCTCTATATTACCAGGACAGAACTGACAAATCCAGATGTCTGCTAGTTTGTGTTTGAAAACTGTTATATTCTGTAAGGTGGATGTAATAGGGGTGATAAGACTTAGGGCCAATCCCATTTCTTATTTTTCCCCCTTGTTTTGGAGTAACTGGTTAAAACCTCCCCCTGTCAAATGGGACAACCCTTCAGGAACGGGATTCACTAATCCAGGTGTGGTGATCTCATTTGTGTTGGCTCTAGGCATCTATTTGTGACTTCCTGCTGCAAATCGCAGAAATTGTCTCCATGACATAGCAGTAATGGTATATCACACAGACATTTACCATTTACCCAAAGGAAACTGAAAAGCATGGCCGTGTGCCATTCATCCACAGCTTCAGTTTTATGCATCAATCAATCTAATGACTTCATTAACAATCTACCAATGGTGCTCTGTAGGCGACACATTTGCCAGCAGAGGAGGGTTAAGTTTAGCTCCTCACTGCTTAAATACCTTTAGGGCATTATGTCTTCAAAGAGGGGGATGACCATTATTTATTACCTGCTTCATGATTGAATTTCTTCATTCCACCTTAAATGGTGCAGCAATCTCAGGTATCAGAATGTAACTGGTAGCACTCCTCACCAGAGAGCTAAAATAGTCTTTTCTTTAATTCGGAAAACTAGCTAAGCTGGGAAACTGGCTTTCTCTTTCATGATAGATTTGTGGAATGTTCTGCTGGTCGGCGAGTGTTCGTCCTGTTCTCCCAAAAAAAAAAAAAAAAAAAAAAAAAACAGCAAAATTCTGCCTGTAATTTCAAACAATGCTTTTAACATTGATAACTATTTATATTAACTGATAGGAAACATTAAAAAAACATTTTTTACTCTATTGGTAAAGAAACTTATTCTAAGTTACTGTTGTAACTTTCACTGTCCATGTCCAGAAAACTGTGTATGTAAGTATTTATCTTTGTGTTTATCTTTCCAACAGGTGTCACTGTGGTCCTGCTAACTACACACATTAGTAAGTGAAGCTAGTTTCCTTCTGTTACCTACCTGCTAAAGAGAACTGGCTTAGTTGAAATGTGTTTGGACAAAATGTAAACCTGATGTTCTAAGTTCATACAAGTAGTGAGTTAAAATCAGCTTCCCCTCCTCAAATGGTACACACTCATTGTGGTAAGAACAACTGCTTGATGCTTGTCCCCTACTTCTGAAACCTACACTATGCCCTTGTTTATTCCTATTGCTAACTACCCATTATCCCACCATACACTCATCATCAGAAGAGTAGCTGTACACAGAAGGAAGTGTCGCACTGCAGTGCTGTTGGGAAGGAAGATAATGGTTACCAGCAACAATAAATGATGACAGAAGGCTGTCTCTCAGTATGGTGTCATGTTTGCTAACACAACATCCCAGACGTCTCGGCATGGAGTTATAGAGGTTCCTAATGGTGTCCTGTGATAATCCATCCCACGCAGCTTCAATATCCTCACACACTTCCTGCAGATGGTGCAGTAGGGGTGGAGGTGGGTGTGACACCAGACCATTGTCACCTGTGTGACATTGTCATCTGTATGACCATTCTTCTCGATGCTGAACGCGGTGCCTCCACACACTGATTTAAAGGTCTTTTCCACCAGCACAAAAGCTGGACTTGTTACTGAAGATGACCCGCTGCTTTTCTGACTCCATGTCCGCAAACACGCATGTTGGACAGTTTGTTGGTTCTCTCTCTCCGTGGTTTGTGTAGGTCTCACAGATCCTTCACGTTGTTGGTGCATGTCGCCTTCCTTGCACTGTGGTGGTAACTGCATGACCAATATGATAGAGAAGACCCCATCCCACTTCCTGGAGTTCATTGTTGTGACCCCACTCCAACTCCAACTAAAAAAGTGCATTTCCTGAGGAAAAAGCAGTGATTGCTCAGCTTAAGTGTTCCAGGCAGTTGCTGAGTGTTGCTAAGTGGTTACAAAGAAGACACAGGTGATTGCTGTGGTGGTGCTAGGCAATTGCTAAGGTGGTGTTAGGTGGTTGCCATGGAATTTCAGGTGGTTGCTGAGGTATTGCTAGGTGATTGCTCTGGTGTCTCAGGTTGTTAATGCAGCCACTTTGTTGCCCTCTTTGCTGGACTCAAAATACCCAGCAGTAAAGCTTCTCTTTTGGAGTCATGATCATGAGCTTCACCATCATAGGGCCAAGAAAGTGTATGCAGAGATGCATCGCAGACATAGAGGCATGCACAGGAAATTGGCTCCTCATTTCTGGTCTTTAATTCAGCCTACAAGTTTGAGTCAAATGGTTTATAGCAGCACCAGGGATACTAAGAGTAGCTAAGGTTCTGGATTTGAACCCCCAGTAGCCAAGAGCGCAATGAAATATAGGCACTGTGGTGAAGGTGCTCCCCACCAGAGATGGCCAAGTAATTTTTATGTTCTCATAATGTTTAGCTTCTCTACTGATTCATGTTTACTGGTCTCTTTAACAGCTTCTTTTAATGACCCCTGCAACAACTATACTTCTCTGGATCAACCCTGGAGAGCTACTAATGCAACTGAGCTGGACATCTGTGATAGTTACTTCAACTGGACTGGCTGGTACCGGCTGCTGTATAACGGGATGAACATCCGTGTGCCAGAGAGCTGTGTTGACGAATACACTTGTGGTACTGATAACGCTCTGTGGCTGAATGGTGCTCATCCTCAGATAAAGGATGGAATAGTCACTCGTGATGTCTGTGGGAGTACAGGATGGGCCTGCTGTTTCTACAGATCCACCCCAATTCGTGTCAAAGCATGTCCAGGAAACTACTACGTCTATGAGTTTGTCAGGCCGACGTTATTGTGCAGCGCAGCTTACTGTGCAGGTACTGTGTTGGTTCTGTTGGTTTTGACCTGTGGTTTTGAGGGAGTTTGCTAAGTTTTTAAGAGGTCCATTTCTTTTCTTTGCAGATGTGAACACCATCTCTCCTACCAATGTGGCAGCTGTTGCTCCAAATGTGCCATCAACTACGACTAGTAGGTTTCCGCTGCTGTCTGTATTCTATTCCGTTGTAAATTTATAATACGGCTGTACTTTGCTATTGTAAAGGCAGCATTTACAAGGGATCAGGTATCCTCGGACCAGTTGAAAAACCACATGGGTTATATTGCCATGTTGGCGTGTTAGCAATTTTCTGTAGATGCAACCTTTCGGCCTGGCAAGAAAGCCATCCAACCGATGTTGTGTGCAAAACGTTGATAAGAACTTCCTGTTTCCCAGAGCCCTTGATGTGTGCCCTGTCTCAAACTCTACCAACTGCTGGAATTGCTTTTGAAGTCTTTATTGAGGCATACTTCACTCACAGCGTATGCTACGGACACAGAAGGTTGAGTCAGAATGTATAGCACGCACAACAGGATGACCTTATATAGTTTCTCACATAAGGCCTGTGTTTGCTTGTGTTATATGGGCTGAGTGTGAAACTGGAGTCATTTACGTGTCTCACAATGACAAACCTGCCCACCAAATTTCATTCCTGTCAGGTGATTCATTCTGGGTTCCGCTATTTTTTTAATGATGAGTGTAACTTTAAAAAAAAAAAAAGAATTGTGAAAATAATTAAATATATTCTTCTACTAAAGCTAGGTAAGACTTATCCTGAGGGTAGCACCCCAGCGACAGTTTCGTACCTGTTTGTCTAAAACGTATGTGCATGGTTAAAGAAAATATTATTGCATAATGTAATTGAGTATAATTACTGTCACCACAGCAAGCTCTTCAAAAAACCTCGCTTTTGACCCCTGCATTATCTCTACTGTTCTTGATCATGAATGGAGAGGAATATATAAATATACCACCTCCTCTGGTCATGATGACACGCTTGTCGAATGGAGCGGCTGGTATCTGCTGCATCATCAGGGGCAAAGTGCTCAGATTCCTGAGTCTGATTGGTGTACGGGTTACATGTCATGCGGTGGTTACACCCGACTTTTCCTTGGTGGACCTCATCCACGACTACAGGACGGCATTGTCACCAGAGACATCTATGGAACTTACGTCTCAGAGTGCAATTTCTACAGATCAAACCAGATCCAGGTCAAAGCCTGTCCAGGAGATTACTACGTCTACAGACTCGTCAAGCCAGTGCTATCACTACCACTACCCACATACTGTGCAGGTAATATCTGTTCTACTAGCCTACTGTACATGTTACTGCATTACTGAACGCACTAACTGAGGTGATGCCTGTTCTACTAGCCTATTGTACATATTACTGCATTACTAAAATAAATACATAACTTCTCTGTTTTTATGACAGTTGTGTTCAGCAGTCTCAGTTATAATCCTTGCAACAACTACACCACTCTGGATCAGCCCTGGAGAGGCACTAATGGGACTGGATTACGGATCTGTGATAGAGATTTCAACTGGACTGGCTGGTACCGGCTCCTGTACTATGGGATGAACATCCGTATGCCAGAGAGCTGTGTTGATGATTCCAGTTGTGGTACTTCTATCACTCTGTGGCTGAAAGGATCTCACCCTCAGATAGAGGATGGAATAGTCACTCGTCGGGTCTGTGGGAGATCAGGAAGTGACTGCTGTTATTACAGGTCCTACCCAATTCGAGTCAAAGCATGTCCAGGAGACTACTATGTCTATGAGTTTGTCAGACCGGTTACCTGCAGTGCAGCTTATTGTTCAGGTATTTTGTTAGTCTTTGAGCTTTTATTTGAGTATTTTTAAAAGATTTTACAAATAGCAGGGCTCTAGACTAACTTTTTGAACTGGTTGCACTGGTGCGCCTAACGTTTTTTCTTAGGTGCACCAGCACCAAAGTTAGGTGCACCCAAATTTTCAACTGCATCACATTCAGAACTGCAGTTTTACATGTTCACTTTTTTTTTTTTTTTAAATCGCTGTCCATATAGGCAATATTGACTTGTAAATGATTAACTAACAATGTGGTCAGCATAAAGTTCTTTATTTGAAGCACAATTCTACAAGAAAGGTAACACTTGGGCAGTGCATTTGTGTCGGGTGTGTAATGTGTTTGATAGATGCGTTGTGCTTTTTCAGCGTTTCAATTCTAAATGTATTAGAACCAGTCACAAACGCACTACTGCCGACCATGGTCTTCCCACACTCCTTACAGTCAGTGCAGGCTGTGACTCGGAGTCGATCGTATGTGGCTAGTTATCTGATGCCGTCTCCGGACCAGGGCTTGACATAACCAACGCTCTGACACGGAGCCATCAGCCTCCCAGGTTAACAATTTTCGAACGGATCAGGCCTGAACTAAACATTCTTAACCAAAATGTTGTAAATCATTATTTTCGTAGTCTCTCGTCATCCGCGGCTACACCCGCTCTGTTTATCTGACGGGCCTAGGCTACTCACCGCTCTGTCTGACTGCTAGTGTTGTGACGTTCGCGAACGATTCGTTCGAATGAACGAATCATTTGAGTAAACATAATGAACCGAATCACTTCCTCAGCTGATTCGACTCAGCAGCGACCGTGCAGGCCGGCAGGGGAACTGCTGTGTGGTCTGTGAATCACTGAATCACCCGCGAATCTGGTGGCGGAGACTCTCATTGCGAGGGAACTGTGCTTGCTCAGTAATTCGGTAATTCAGTGAACTAAGGGCTCCCGTTCACTCACTGATTCGTTTACTGAACGTACTATCACTCAGTGCTGACGGCGCTCCGGGGTCCCGCCCTTCACTATCTTTGATTGGTTTAGACCAAGAAATGGGCCTAATGTGTGTCTGTTTTTAACCACAGGGAGACTTTCAGAGTCGCGAAGACTTTTTCTTTTTTCCCATATCGAACGGCTGGTCGCACTGGTGCGACCTCAGATTTTTTTTGGTCGCACAATTGAGAAATTAGGTCGCATGTGCGACCAAATTGGTCGCACTCTAGAGCCCTGAATAGCTATAGCTTCATGTCTGTTGTAATGTATTCTTTCTTCAGATGTGAACACAATCTCAGCAAACGGGAATCTGACCTCTACATTCAGTGTTGCAGCATTGAATATAAGCACTAGTAAGTGTACTGTGACTTATCTTAGTTTCTCATTATTTTCTTGTCTAAATAAAGGCCGCTAGAATTCTAGTTTTCCAGATATGGACACAGACAGAACATACAAACACTGCACAGAAAGGACCCACACTGAACTGGAAAAACCAGTAGTTATTGCAGTCTGGATTGAGCCTTTTACAGAATGGGTTGTTCAGAAAAGCCAAAAGAAAAAACAGAGGTTTTGACATCTGCATGCACAACAGGTGGTGTTCACTGTTTAACTGCTCCAGAGCTGCTGATTTTTTTTTTTTTAAGTTTCCAAGGGATGTCCACAACCAAGAAACTGCACACCCAAGTACTGTGTTCATCATAGCCAGCTATTTCAACCACTGTAACCTTTTGTACTGTCTTCCCAAGTACCATCAGGGTGTGAGCTTCCTGACAACATCCTTAACTAACTCCAAACACATCTCTGTGTACACTGAAGCCAGAATGATACTTCAAATGCCTAGACTATTGTTCCCCAAGTGGCATCCTTCACTAGGGAAGGGGATTGGGAAATGTGGAGCCATCTCCACCAGGTTATGGGTCACTAATGGACTAAAGACAAAATTTAGATTATTCCATTCAGGGAGAGTTGGGCGACACAGCATTACATGAATTGGTCACGTGAGCCAATATGGATCTGTAATAGAATGTTGAATATTTAAATAAACACAAATATTTCTGCCATATGACTGTGCAAAGATAAACTTCTTGGGCTCTACAGTGTAGTGTGCAGGGCTCTAAAAGTGTTCATTGGTTGACAGTAAGAACTTGTGTTAGTTAGGAGAATAGATAGGCCAGTCTGTCCCCTCCCTCCCAAAGGGAAAGTCAGCAATGTCCACAAACAGAAGATCTGGTCTGAAGTCTTCAGGATGAAGCATGTCTTGTCTGTTCAAAAGGGGATTACTGTCTGAACTTGAGTGTTTCCTGTCACCAGTCCATATCTTGGCTCTTGAGTGCCAGATTCTTAATTTAAACATTAAGCCCACATATCTATATAAAACACACCTTGGTCTGTAAGATTAGGGCAGTCTTTTGCTAAGTCTCAATTGTTTGTAATTACTATTTTTCAACAGCATACCCTCTGACAAACCTCAGTATTGATCCCTGCAATGTCGCTAGTGTTCTCGATAATGAATGGAGAAGAACAGACAGTTTATCCTATACCATCTACAGAGGTCATGATGACACTCTTGTTGAATGGAACGGCTGGTATCGACTGTATCTTCAGGGAAAAAGTGCTCAGCTTCCTACATCTTTTTGGTGTGCGGATCAAATGCCGTGTAGCGGCTATACTCAACTTTTTCTTGAAGGACTTCATCCACGACCCCAGGATGGCATTGTCACCAGAGATGTCTACGGAAGTTTTGCCAGACAGTGCAATTTCTACAAATCAATCCCGATCCAAGTCAAAGCCTGTCCAGGAGATTACTATGTCTACAGGCTTACCAAACCAGCTGTATCCCTGCCAATGCCCACATACTGTGCAGGTAAAATTCTGCGTTTCAGGTCTTGTGTTCAGACAGCAATTGTGTAGGCTAATATATGTGCACCATGTTATATGACTGTTCTGACTTTTACAGTTTCTGGTGGTTACCTAGAACAAGTTGTATTCCTGCTGTTGTGCTCAATTGTGTGTAAATTGTTCTGTTCATGTGTTTTATGAATAATTTTAAAGTACACACATTCCACAAATAAATTCTGTAAAAAGTTAGTTGGCTGTTTAAGCTACACCCATTGCAAACATGGTATTAAGCACACAGCCAAGCAATCTAAATGGACACACTCTAAGGGTATGAAATACTAGAGGTCAGTGACTTGGCATGGTCATAGGATGCCAGATGCCACCCTTCCTACTGTCAGTTCTACTACCCAGCTAGTTAACAGCAGCTCAATTTTGAAGCGGTAGGACACTTTCGCTTTACAGAACATTTCCATTGGGTGCTGGAAAGTGGTTATGAGGTGACATGTTAGGTTTATGCAATGCTCTGAAGTTCACATGAGTTCCATATGCGAAGTTCTTATTATTCAGGGTGCTAAAACTTTCAGGCCGTTTTCTTGTTTTGTTTCTTAAAAAGTAATCTTGTTTTGCATAAAGAAATGTGACATCTTTTTGTCTTTTGGAAATCAGCTGATCTTTTACTCACTTAGCTAACCAAAAACACAGTAACAAAAATGGTTTCCAGATGTGTCAAGATTTTTGTCTTTTGCAATCTCATCATGTTTTCTGTAAAGCCATCACTAAAGCAAAAAGAAACAAAAAACTGCTGTGGAGAAAGAGAACAAGTGAAAACATGAAAAAATGAATAGTAAATATTCCAATAAAATATTTGTTTTCACGACAGCTGTTTTCAGCACTCCGAGTTATGATCCCTGCTATAACTACACCCCTCTGGATCGACCCTGGAGAGGCACTAATAAAACTGGATTGTACAACTGTGACAGATACTTCAACTGGACTGGCTGGTACCGGCTGCTGTATAACGGGTTGGACATCCGTATGCCAGAGAGCTGTGTTAATCAATCCAGATGTGGTACTGTTGTCAGCCTGTGGCTAAATGGTTCTCATCCTGAAAGAGGGGATGGCATAGTCACTCGTCGGGTCTGTGGGAAATATAACGGTGATTGCTGTTACTACAGATCCTACCCAATTCGAGTGAAAGCATGTCCAGGAAACTACTACGTTTATGAGTTTGTCAGGCCGACTGCCTGCAGAGTAGCTTACTGTGCAGGTACTGTGATGGGTTTTGATCTTTTGTCTGAGGTTTTAAGCATTTTGATGGCCTTTAAATCTGTTATGTGTTCTTTCTCCAGATGTGACCACCATCACTTCAAACACCACTCTGACCATTTCATCTGTTCCAGCATCAAGTATAAACACTAGTAGGTGTCCAAAAGGCCTCTTGTTGTCTTGGTTTCTTGTTAAAGTTCTTGTTTGGTGTAGATTTTAAACCTGAATGAGTCACATGGACTTTTGAAGTCCATTAAAGTGTTTTTGGAGTTTGGACTTTAAAGAACACTTTAAACTAAACTAAATCACGTGTCATTTAAAAATTACACGTCAATGAAAACTATTTTTCATTATTAATGAGAGTTCACATAGAATTGACATATTGCAAATCTTAAACACTCTTGTTCCTCCTTCAGATACATAACCTGTAGAAAAGAAGGCAGTAAAATGTTCATTTATAGAATCCAAAAAGTTATAGGATAGTCATAAAACCACCCAAAATGACAGTCTCAGAATAAGATGAACAGCAAAAACAACAAAGCAGAAAAAATGGTACATTAACCCTTTTTCTCCAGGCTGTAAAGAGGATTTAAGCACCCTTTTCATACCCTGTCCAATCATATCTTAGCAGGTATGACTGATTTTTAAATGAAGCTGAAATTAAGTTCCTACCTGTCAGCCTTTTGATCGAATGTTCTGTTATACCTTAAATGCTCCAGCTCCTTTTCAGGGAATTCTAAATGGTCATAGTTGACGTTCAACTATGTTTTAAGCCGTTTACAGAGAATAGTAGCCTCTTCATGCTTAGTAGGTTGCATGTTTTTTTTATTTTTTTTTATTTTGATGATTCCTTGTGGGTTGCTTTTTATTTGTTTGGATATAGTTTATACATTCAAGTCTAGTTGCTTACTCCTATTTAATACGCAAAATCATTTTCTGCATGATTGTTTTATACAGGATTAGCCCAGTGGGCTAATCCTATCCAAATAGGGCTTATGTCTGTTGAAACAATCATAAGAACAAACAAACTGCCCCAGCTGAAGGCCAGTAGTGGTGCTTAAGCTTTATATTGTAAATGATTACAAACGCATTTTGACTGTCTGTATTCGAATGCTGATCTGAAGTCGTCTGGGTATGTGGCAGTAAAAGTCCTCATATATATTTGACTCTGACAACTTTGTTTCCACAGCTCAAAACACCACGTCTGACCCTTGCCTTGTCCACAGTGTCCTTAATGATGACTGGAGGAAATTAGACAGTTTGTACAGCCCTGTGCGCAGTTATTATGATGACACTCTTGTGGAATGGAGCGGCTGGTATCGTCTGCATTTTGAAGGAAGAAGTGCTCAGATTCCTGAATCCGTTTGGTGTTCAAATTACATCTGTCACTACCTATGCCCACATACTGTGCAGGTATGTACGGTTGTTTTCTACACTGGGCCACATTCATGAAACCTGGCAGAATTATCATTAACCGTATTGTTGGCACTGTTAAATATGTAGAGTACTTTATATCTCAAGGATAATGTACTGTCTAATAAGCTGACCAGACAAAAGAATGAGAACCTATGACTGAAACATACCTACTAGTGTGTAATCCCTCCGCAAGCACCAATAAGAGCTGTGATTGGATTTGCCATGGACTGGACATTTTTTTGGATGTAGGCTGCATCAATGTTTAGTCCCTCTTGTGCCAGAGAATTGTGCTAGATTTGGTGGATGCCTTCCATGGCACAATCCCGAGCAGAATTCCCTGTAGACTGGGATATTAGCCACTGCTGGTAGACCCGACAGGCAGTATTTCCACATTGGACTGCACAGGATGGGCAGTATTTCCACATTGGACTGCACAGAATGGGCAGTATTTCCACATTGGACTGCACAGCATGGGCAGTATTTCCACACTGGACTGCACAGCATGGGCAGTATTTCCACACTGGACTGCACAGCATGGGCAGTATTTCCACACTGGACTGCACAGCATGGGCAGTATTTCCACACTGGACTGCACAGCATGGGCAGTATTTACACATCGGACCGCACAGGATGGGCAGTATTTACACATCGGACCGCACAGTTCTTTTAGGAGAACACTATATGGTTTTAACAGAGTGCAGCATTGGCTCAGGCAGGCCTGGATATTACAGCACAACCGAAAGACTGTTAAAGCCTAACTTTTAGCTCAAAGAAGAAATGGTGTGTGTGTAATACAATGTGTGTGCAAAATACTACTTCAGTATTTTGATACTGTGTTTTCATGACAGCTGTTTTCAATACGCCCAGTTATGATCCCTGCAATAACTACACATCTCTGGATCAGCCCTGGAGAGGCACTAATGAGACTGGAGGGTTCAACTCTGACAGTAATGTTGTTTGGTCTGGCTGGTACCGGCTGTATTATAACGGGAGGAGTGTCCGTATGCCAGAAAGCTGCGTTAGCAGATCCAGATGTGGTTCTGATGTCACTTTGTGGCTGAATGGATCTCACCCTCGGATAGAGGATGGCCTAGTCACTCGTCAGGTCTGTGGGAGATCGGGAAGTGACTGCTGTTACTACAGATCCACCCCTATTCGAGTCAGAGCATGTCCAGGAAACTATTACGTCAATGAGTTTGTTAGGCCAAAATACTTCTTCGCAGCTTACTGTGCAGGTATAGCTCTTTAGTTTTATTTTGTGTTACATTCTGTTTATATTTACATATATATTAAATGATAATATATGTATAAATGATACAACTGGGAGCAGTTAGTGAAGATGCTGTGCATGTCTTTTTTGCATCAAGCTCATAACATGGACACGTGATTAGATTCGATTAACTTTGTCATTGTGCAGAGTACAGGAACAGACCCAATGAAATGCAGTTAGCATCTAACAAGTGAAAAATACAGTATTACTTTCATATAAAAACATGTAATCATGGCAAGTAATGCAGAGGCTACAATAAATAGTTATGGACAGTGGATTGGTAGAATAGCACAGATATCAATATAAATATGATACACAGAGTGAGTAGAGAAAATAAAGGGTAGGTCATGTACTGTGAGAGCACAAGCAAAAAAATTGTAAGTTTGCAGAGTATAGATACATGGTAGTGACTATATATACAGTATGTACAGTAACAGACAATAGACAAAACATACTGAAATTATGAACACGTGATCACTATTTTTTCAGATCAGAATTTCACTGTGTCTGCAGAATGCAAGGTTGGTTACCATTTCATTACATGAGAGTTGTAATTATTAAGACATATAGAGTATATTTAGACTTGAATATTTAGATCATTTAGAATATTTAGATTGGTAACGATCAACTGTAGCTATACTTTTTGTTTTAGAAAAATTTCACACTGGCTTGTGCAGACACTCTGTTTGACCAAATTGAGAACAGTGGTACTCCGGTTCTTCCTGTAGAGGTAAGTGCAATTAAATATTGGTTACAAGAACCTGTACTTGTGTGTTTACTATGTAGATTAACACATACCCATTAATTTATGGAAATCTCTCTGGTTATTTTATCAGATTGTAAAAAAGGTCCTTGAGGTGCAAAATCTCCAGATTCAAATGATGAATTCCGATCCGAATATTACCTCTGGGACTCAAGTCCTAAACAGGACTGAGACATTGGTGTCTACACTGGTGAACCATCAGCGAGATAGCTACTCTGTTAACATCTCTGTTGATGGCTTAGGTAAGTGTGGATTACGTAAAATGTGTGTGCTGCAACAAAGCTTTCACTTTCAAATTATCAGTAACTTTAAGTACAGGTAACTTTCACATTTTACAGTCATTGCCCAGGGTTTTTAGACATGGTCATTAACACACAACTATGCATATTTCTCTATTACATATAGACTCTCTAGTCATTAGCACTTAAAATGGGTTAATTATAGGTAAACGGGCAGCTCAGTGTAATGCACCATATTACATGAAACTTATTTCCAAACATTGTGTCTGCAGTTTTGAGCCCTGTCAGTGTCTGGCATTAGGAGGGTCATTTCATAGTATGAATCTATTTTACCTACTCAGTTTCAGATTTGCTGTAGGGTACATTTACTGTAGTGTGTACATCTAGGAGGTAAATGAGTAATTATATGTACATAATTTTCAACATAAAAATAAAGAACAAAACTCAATTTAGTTTTCATTTGTAATTGATTTTAGACTTTATATTTCCTAGATGTTCAGGTCTTTGCAGTTGGACTAAATGTCTCCTTGAAAGAAACTCCTCAACACAACAGTAACAGCACTCACACTGGTAATGACTTTATCCATATTTCAATAGCAGTGCATGGTAAGTCTTCCCAAATCTCCTGGCACTACAGGAAAAATTAAGTGATATTTTCAGAGCCGTGTGAGAAGTTTTTACTTTTTCTTGTCTTGTATAGATAGATAGATAGATAGATAGATAGATAGATAGATAGATAGATAGATACTTTATTGATCTCAGAGGGAAATTCAAGGATAATTATGCCGATCCCCACTGTGATTGATTTGCGATGTGTGCTATGCCGTCAATAGCATGTTTGCGGGGTGTCTGTAACTGATGTAACGGGTAACTGTCGCACCTCAGTGAGGCTCGTATCGTGATCACTGAGCTCACCTTGTAGCTCACTGGTCTGTGATCAAACAGTTTCCATATACAACATGTAACATAATTTTTGCACTTGTTTTCAGCACACAAAACACAATCCTTACTGGTATTAATAGGACACTCTGTAGGTGTACAGTTACACACTGTAGTCCATCTGTTTCTCTGTATACTGTATTACCCTGTTCTTCAATGGTCAGGACCACCACAGAGCATGTACTATGTGGGTGGTGGATCATTCTCAGCACTGCAGTGAGACTGACGTGGTGGTGTGTTACTGTGTGTTATGCCGGTAGGGATGGATCAGACACAGCAGGTTATAGGGATGGTGTGCATTTGCTGTACTTTGTGTCATTTGTCATTGTGTAGAAGTCTGGCCACTAAAAAGTGGTTCATTATGTTTACTAAATTCTTAGAAAACAATAAAAAATATATGAATGCTTTAAACATAGCAGTGCTTTGAGAAATCCCTCTTTAAAAATTCTTTCTTTGTTTTAACATCCAAAATATAAAGTTTTATTGCATTTGTAATTATTTATTTTGTTTACTTCATACCACTCAGATGGTCAAGACTTTTTACCAGATGCCTCTGTGAAAGAAACCCCCTCACCTACCCCCTACCACATCCACTCAACTCGGATGGAAAACAAGATTTCACAGAGGAGCAATGGTATTGTAGCAATGTTTGCACTGTTAGAATTAGGGATTGTAAAGATAAATAGATGTCATTGATGTCTAAATTGGTGGACAGCTGACGAGTCATCTGCTAAGTTAGGATCTCTGTCTAAAGCTTAGGTAAATGATCATATGATTCTGAGTGCAGTTTTGAATCACTGAATGTCAAAGATTCCCTTTCAATACAGCAGTAAAGCTTTTAAGCACTTTTAAGAACTTTTAAATGGAAATTTTTATTGTCCGAGGTTTTTGGATAACGTCATTTGTGTAACTATAATTGCGCTGGAATGTTTGGTTTCGGATACGGACTGTTGTAATTTAAATAGAGGTCAATTTAAATGCAGATGTTTATTGTAATGCAGTTATCAATTATGTTACCTTGGTCTTATTTACAAATACTGTGTCTGCTTAAGCTTCAGCCTAGCACACAGAACCATATTATTGTAAGCCAAAGTATTTACTCACAAAGTTTTCACCACAAAAGCATTGGAACAGAGGGTCTCCAATTAAAAAAAATACTGATGGTTTAAACAGATTAAAAAATCTGCTCATTAAAAAAAATAGTTTAACGAGATCTTATTTATTTTATATAATATTCACTGTATTAAACTAATGTTCAGTGCATTTGTAATTGTTTTTAACTTTAATTGTATGTCTCTCTGTGTTCAATCCAGTAGAACCAATTGTCTCCCTGAAAGAACTATGTCAACTCAGCATAAACAACGCTCAGATGGATATCGACCTCATCCAGATATCAAAGAATAACAATGGTATTGTACCAATCTGCTGACAGAATTGGGGTTCACTTACTCAATCCAGGTTCAGTTCATGAGATAAATCCACTTAATAGACTCCGTTAAGTGCCTTGTCTTCCACAGAGGTGTGAACAGTTTTTTACTATTTCTCATGTTGTTTGATGTTTGCTGCAGTAACTGCCTCTGCTCTTCTGGTAAGAGTTTACACTAGATGTTGGCACTGTGCACCATGGGAGTGTTGGTGAGGCCAGGTAGTGATGGTGGATGATTAGTTCCAATTCACACCATTCCAACACAAAGACGTTGTACCTTCTGAGGTACAGATACCACTCCACATCTTGCAGTTCCACTGCTGCACAGTTTAATGCTGGAGGTCTTTATGCTGCTTTGTATTTCATACGCCTTTATACTTTATTTTAAGCCCAATTTCTAGAACAGATGCATTTTCAGGTGCTGTGGACTAATAAAAACTTTTTAGCCATAATCATAGAGATAAAACAGAGATATTTAACAGACACTTAGTAGAGTGTCCAAACTTTTGTACATGACAAAATGACTCTTTCGTATTTTGTTTTTTAGCTAACCAAAGGTGAAATGTAAAATAACTTAAAAATATATTATTTACAGATGTATTTTAACAGGTCACTACAGAGCATAGAATGTGCATACATATACTGGGGTGGTGGGGTAGTGGTTGAAATCTTCCCTCTATGAAATGGGATGACCCTGTGAGAACCGGATACGTCCTCAGTTGTCGTCAGCGGCTTTTATGTAAGCAGTTGAAAAGCATGGACGTCTGCGATTCATTCACAACTTCAGTTTTACACATTAATCAATCTCACAAGTCACAGTGTAAAATGGAGCACAAACAAAAAATCACATGACTTCATTAACAGGCTGCCAGCAGTGCTCTGTAGGCAACCCTGCTGGTCTGCATTGACAGCAGAGGAGGGTGAAGTTCAGTTCCTCACTGCTTAAATACATTTATCATGACTTCAAAGAGGGTGTGACAATTATTTATCATCTTCACCAAAAATTCTTCAGTGATATGAAACTTAGCTTTTTAATCTCCAGATTCATGATCGTATTTCCCAGTTTTACTAAAAATCGCAAGTAGTACACTGATGTCTCTGCGCTACCTAGCGAAACTTCCTGTTTCTCCGAAAATGGTGCAGCAGTTACGTTCTTGTACCTGAGAATGCTGTACCATTTAAGGTGGAATGGGAATTTTCACTATGTAGCCACTGAGACATCAGCTTAGTGCTAGCCATTTTTTGGAGTGTGCCTCTGAAAAATCTCAGTTTTAAGGGCCATGTATCTCTAACACTTTGCCCTAAGCGCTGTAACTGTAAATGGGTCTATACAGTTGGTGTCTAGTTGGTGACTTTTGAGTAGACACTTCTGGTTACAGTAATTCTTGTTTATTGGTCTTCAGGGTCAGCAGCTGTGGCCTTCATGAGCTACAGTAACTTGTCAAATGTGCTGAAACCCAGTCTGTTTAACCCAACTGACAACTCAACAAAAACCATGATGTCCATTGTGAGCAGCCACTCTGCTCAGGACTACCAACCAAACACTCCCCACACCAGTCAACTTCACTCTGAAACACACTGCTGTGAGTTTGCCTTAAAACAGCATTTCAAAATAGAATTTTCTGTACTATCTATTGCGATTTCTGCAAAATTTTTAGTTTTAGGTAGTTTTCAGGAACAAATTGTTTTAGTTTTTGTGGTGTAATATTCATATCGTGAATCATAAATGACAGATCATCACACTGTTTACCATGTTCAATACTGTTCACAAAAGACGATTTCAGGTTTCAGATGAATTTATTAAGTTAATGAAGCCCAAAGTTTGGATTTATTATAATAAGAATCTTGGTGAATGCATATGTTTCAGGTTCTTCTATTAAGTTTACACTTAAACATACCTCTGGGTTTTAGGTTTCACTAACTATGGAGGATAATTAATACCAGCAACTAATAGTTATTCCCATCTGGTCATTCGTTTACTAGTTTTGTGTTGAATGTACATGACCAGTGGTGTGGGTAGCACTTTAAAATACAGATTACATTACATTTATTGTGGAATGCATTGCAATAGTTTTTGCATGAACACGTGGACACATTTAGGGCAAATAACATCACTAATTAAACGATTATTAATTTGTTTTTATCATTAATTAGTTTTATCATCACAGGAATTATCCACCGTTTTCATTTTGGGCACCCATATTCCCCTACAAGCCAACTCCTCAGCTGCAGTCAGAAAACACTATTAGGAATCAAAGCACCCAGGTGCTACAATGAACATTGTACTACCTACATTTCACCTGTTTGGGATCTTTCCCACAAGAACAAATTAAACTTTTTAAAGTTTAAATTAAACATACAATAAAAGAAACTGGCAAAAAGAGTCCACAACATCGTTCCAAAAAGCCCACTAGTTAGAAAAAGGGGGCAAAGAGCAAAAGCCCCAAAGACTCAAGGAAAAACACAGGAATAGAGAAAATGCTTAATACGCAAACATATAAGTAAGGCAGTACTTCTTTGGTAGTGGGGCCTACAGTACTACTGTGGTAGTGGGGCGTATATGTCAGTGTTGATTTGGATTCGCTGACAGGTGTTACAAATGCTAAACATTAAAGATATAAATAATTCTCTCTTTTTTTTTTTGTGTGTGTGTGTGTGTCTAGGAAGTTGACCCTAATGGTGCACTCTCCTGTGTGTACTGGAGTAACACTGAAGGGGTTATAGATGGATGCGACCTTCTCCAGACCAACATCAGCCACACGATTTGCTTCTGCTTTCACCTGTCAACCTTTGCCCTCATCATGCAGATCAACCCTTCCTCAGATGCTGATGTAAGAACAATCAAAGATGTGACAAAAGGTTAACATAGGTTAAAATGAGCTTGCTTATTTTTCAACACCCCATGAACAATGTGGAAAAGACACAGATAGCTTGCTAAATGGCAAAAATGGTAGAAATAATAAAACAAATAATAAATAATAATTTATTAATTCAATAAGTGCAGTCATAAAGATCTATCCACCATTAATAATGCTTTAAAATACTTTACATAAGCCATTGTAACTGTACATTAACGTTCATAATCAAATGCATAAAATGTTTTAACACCAAAGTATAAAGCTTCATAGCACAAGGTGATATGCGTTATATTGTCCATGTATTGTTAAGACTTTGATATAATCTCTATGAGCTGTTTGGTCATAAACTGCAGATGTAGAGGTGCTTTCTGTTCAGATGAGCTAATGTTAGCATGTTGTTTGTAAAAGTATATGTTATTAATAAATGAACCCCTGTTAAAGGTACAAACCAGCAACATTTCTCTGTTTAGACATTCTGGTTTAAGAAAATCTCACCAAGTTGTTATATGCTTATATTAAGATGGACTGTTTCATAGAGCTGACCAACAATAACACTTTACCTGAAGTCTGTAAAGAGAATTTATAAGTGTTCATTCGATGCTATACGCAATCCTGCAGTTATTTTCATATCTTCATATGAAGATATTGAGGAATGTCTGAGAGTATGTTAGAGTTTAGGGATTCAGTGAATGATCACAATATTTGTTACAAGGCTTTATGATGCTGGTTTTACCAATAATGTTATATATAAAATGCATTACATCACTTAAAGCTTTGATGCTATGTTATACTGTAGTGTTGTAACAGTTTATGTGCAGGATTATTCATTTACAGTTACAAAAACATATGTCAAGTATTTTAAAGTGGTATAAATGGTTTAAAGATCTTTATGAATGCACTTAAAATGCATTATGGATACCTGATTCATAGAAAGTCTTACAGAAGTTCCACATAAGATCTGCTTATTTAAATTGTTCAGGCAACGTACATGCAAAATGCAGGGTTTGCTTTATCAAGCAATGTTTTTTGTATTCAGAAAATTGTTTCCAAAATGTATTTATTACATATTTTGCTCACAGTCACAAAAACGTCAAGAGTACAGCTGAAATGCTCAGCACAGAAAAGGGTCTCATATTTTCGATTACCATTTCTATTTTGAGTTTTCAATGTCACTATTTTAAGTTTCATATGTAAATATATTAGGTTATGAAGCTTGTCAATAATATAATATATAATAATTAATATAATTTCAAGAGTTAACAGCAAAAGACCCGCGGAGGACTGTACAGTCTGAAAAGACCTTTCTTCACGTGTCCAATATTAGAAAAAAGCTAAATAAGAATAATGCTCACAGAAGAACACTGTAAAGGGAGTTGCTGCTGTTCCAGTCCAGTCCAAGTTTTCCCCACTTAGATGTTCCACAGCCCATCTGGGAAAATGTTCATAGACAGATGAGACAGAAGTACAGCTATTTAGCACAAATCCCCAATACTATTTTTGGAGAGAAAACAACAATGTACACTAAAACCTCATCCCAACTGTGAAGCATGGTGACGGAAGCATCATGATTTAGGGTTTATTAAAATATTATACAGGAGAATATAAGGGATTGGTGAATAAGGATGTTACTCAATGTGCTCAATAAAAGACATGAACAGTACAACTATGTGTGTTTACTAGTTAGATTGTGCTTGTCTATTTGTAATCAGACCATATTTTATTAGTAATCAGTTCAATTTCAGTTAATTCCAAAGGTCTCATTTCTTGTAATGTTTCAAGTAACATTGCTAAGCCCCTTAAAACTAATAGAAAACAAGAAAATAAAACAAATCCCAACAAATGAGCTAACCATCCATTCTTTCTGAACTTTACTTTCTAGAGTGATCCTGTCATTGAACTGATCTGCACAGTGGTTGTGACAGTTGGGTTGGTGTTTCTAGGGTTGGCCCTACTGACCTTGACCATTTGTCGAAGAAACCCAAGAGTTACCAATACAGCTCAGATCAACCTTTGCATAAGCCTGTTGCTGGCCCACCTTCTATTTCTGCTGACACAGAAATTAATTTACTATATTAAACCACACAAGGTGAGTATTTTGGCAGAGTCACTTCCTTCCATAGTATGCTCTCAGTTTATTTATTGCCACTTCCCACACACTGACAAGGATATCCCTAATGCACAATGTGACCAAGCTGTGAGGGGAAAAAATGAGGGAACGCCCAGTGAGCAGTACACTGAACAGTAAAGAAAGAGAAACCCTCCGAGAGCAGCACACTGAACAATAAAGAGGAAACACAGAGAGCAGCACACTGAACAATAAAGAAAGGAGAAACACCCAGAGAGCAGCACACTGAACACTAAAGAAAGAGAAACACCCAGAGAGCAGCACACTGAACAATAAAGAAAGAGAAACACACAGAGAGCAGCACACTGAACAATAAAGAAAGGGAAACACAGGGAGCAGCACACTGAACAATAAAGAAAGAGAAACACCCAGAGAGCAGCACACTGAACAATAAAGAAAGAGAAACACCCAGAGAGCAGCACACTGAACAATAAAGAAAGAGGAAACGCACAGAGAGCAGTATACTGAACGATAACGAGAGAGAAACACACAGAGAGCAGCACACTGAACAATAAAGAAAGAGAAACACCCAGAGAGCAGCACACTGAACACTAAAGAAAGGGAGACACACAGGGAGCAGCACACTGAACAATTAAGAATCACCCAGAGAGCAGCACACTGAACAATAAAGAAAGAGAAACACAGAGAGCAGCACACTGAACAATAAAGAAAGGGGAAACACCCAGAGAGCAGCACACTGAACAATAAAGAAAGGAAAACACACAGGGAGCAGCACACTGAACAATAAAGAAAGAGGAAACACACAGAGAGCAGCACACTGAACAATAAAGAAAGAGAAACACCCAGAGAGCAGCACACTGAACAATAAGGAAAGAGAAACACCCAGAGAGCAGCACACTGAACAATAAAGAAAGAGAAACACCCAGAGAGCAGCACACTGAACACTAAAGAAAGGGAAACACCCAGAGAGCAGCACACTGAACACTAAAGAAAGAGGAAACACACAGAGAGCAGCACACTGAACAATAACGAAAGAGAAACACCCAGAGAGCAGCACACTGAACAATAAAGAAAGAGAAACACCCAGAGAGCAGCACACTGAACACTAAAGAAAGGGAAACACACAGGGAGCAGCACACTGAACAATAAAGAAAGAGGAAACACACAGAGAGCAGCACACTGAACAATATCGAAAGAGAAACACCCAGAGAGCAGCACACTGAACACTAAAGAAAGGGAAACACACAGGGAGCAGCACACTGAACAATAAAGAAACACCCAGAGAGCAGCACACTGAACAATAAAGAAAGAGAAACACACAGGGAGCAGCACACTGAACAATAAAGAAAGAGAAACACATAGGGAGCAGCACACTGAACAATAAAGAAAGAGAAACACATAGGGAGCAGCACACTGAACACTAAAGAAAGGGAAACACCCAGACAGCAGCACACTGAACAATAAAGAAAGAGAAACACATAGGGAGCAGCACACTGAACACTAAAGAAAGGGAAACACACAGGGAGCAGCACACTGAACAATAAAGAAAGAGAAACACCCAGACAGCAGCACACTGAACAATAAAGAAAGAGAAACACATAGGGAGCAGCACACTGAACACTAAAGAAAGAGTAAACACCCAGAGAGCAGCACACTGAACAATAAAGAAAGGGGAAACACCCAGAGAGCAGCACACTGAACAATAAAGAGAGAGAAACATCCAGAGAGCAGCACACTGAACAATAAAGAAAGAGAAACACCCAGAGAGCAGCACACTGAACAATAAAGAAAGAGAAACACCCAGAGAGCAGCACACTGAACAATAAAGAAAGAGAAACACCCAGAGAGCAGCACACTGAACAATAAAGAAAGAGAAACACCCAGAGAGCAGCACACTGAACAATAAAGAAAGGGAAACACACAGAGAGCAGCACACTGAACAATAAAGAAAGAGAAACACCCAGACAGCAGCACACTGAACAATAAAGAAAGGGGAAACGCCCAGAGAGCAGCACACTGAACAATAAAGAAAGGGGAAACGCCCAGAGAGCAGCACACTGAACAATAAAGAAAGGGGAAACACCCAGAGAGCAGCACACTGAACAATAAAGAAAGAGAAACACCCAGAGAGCAGCACACTGAACAATAAAGAAAGAGAAACACCCAGAGAGCAGCACACTGAACAATAAAGAAAGAGAAACACCCAGACAGCAGCACACTGAACAATAAAGAAAGAGAAACACCCAGATAGCAGCATACTGAACAATAAAGAAAGAGAAACACCCAGACAGCAGCACACTGAACAATAAAGAAAGAGAAACACCCAGAGAGCAGCACACTGAACAATAAAGAAAGGGAAACACAGAGAGCAGCACACTGAACAATAAAGAAAGGAAACAGCCAGAGAGCAGCACACTGAACAATAAAGAAAGAGAAACACACAGAGAGCAGCACACTGAACAATAAAGAAAGAGAAACACCCAGAGAGCAGCACACTGAACAATAAAGAAAGGAAACACCCAGAGAGCAGCACACTGAACAATAAAGAAAGAGAAACACACAGAGAGCAGCACACTGAACAATAAAGAAAGAGAAACACCCAGAGAGCAGCACACTGAACAATAAAGAAAGAGAAACACACAGAGAGCAGCACACTGAACAATAAAGAAAGGAAACACCCAGAGAGCAGCACACTGAACAATAAAGAAAGGAAACACCCAGAGAGCAGCACACTGAACAATAAAGAAAGAGAAACACACAGAGAGCAGCACACTGAACAATAAAGAAAGAGAAACACCCAGAGAGCAGCACACTGAACAATAAAGAAAGAGAAACACCCAGAGAGCAGCACACTGAACAATAAAGAAAGGAAACACCCAGAGAGCAGCACACTGAACAATAAAGAAAGAGAAACACACAGAGAGCAGCACACTGAACAATAAAGAAAGAGAAACACCCAGAGAGCAGCACACTGAACAATAAAGAAAGGGAAACACACAGGTAGCAGCACACTGAACAATAAAGAAAGAGAAACACCCAGAGAGCAGCACACTGAACAATAAAGAAAGAGAAACACACAGAGAGCAGCACACTGAACAATAAAGAAAGAGAAACATCCAGAGAGCAGCACACTGAAAAATAGAGAAAGAGAAACACCCAGACAGCAGCACACTGAACAATAAAGAAAGAGAAACACCCAGAGAGCAGCACACTGAAAAATAGAGAAAGAGAAACACCCAGACAGCAGCACACTGAACAATAAAGAAAGAGAAACACCCAGAGAGCAGCACACTGAACAATAAAGAAAGGGAAACACACAGGGAGCAGCACACTGAACAATAAAGAAAGAGAAACACCCAGAGAGCAGCACACTGAACAATAAAGAAAGAGGAAACACCCAGAGAGCAGCACACTGAACAATAAAGAAAGAGAAACACCCAGAGAGCAGCACACTGAACAATAAAGAAAGGAAACACCCAGAGAGCAGCACACTGAACACTAAAGAAAGAGAAACATCCAGAGAGCAGCACACTGAACAATAAAGAAAGAGAAACACACAGAGAGCAGCACACTGAACAATAAAGAAAGAGAAACACAGAGAGCAGCACACTGAACAATAAAGAGAAACACCCAGAAAGCAGCACACTGAACAATAAAGAAAGAGAAACACCCAGAGAGCAGCACACTAAGAAGTAAGGCAAAGGGGAAAAAGTAAGAAACCTGACCAATGAAGAGTAAACTACCCATTGCAGAAAGAAATCGGAGTCTGGTCCTCTAGCAGTCATCTGTCTGTCTGTCTGTCCATCTGTCTGTGTAGGTGGTGTGTGCAGTGCTGGCAGGTGTACTGCACTTCCTCTTTCTCTCTGCTTTTGTGTGGATGTTCATTGAAGCCGTGCTGCTCTTCATCTCAGTAAAGAACCTCACAAAGATCACATCTAATGAGAATGCAGGTCTTTGGGGGAAGTGGCTGGTTGTGATTGGATACGCTGTACCCCTGGTTGTGGTGGGAATGTCTGCAGCACTTGTTCGTGGGGGATACGGTGGTGAAAAGTGAGTGTGGGAGTTTAGTTAACTGGAAATTGAATCAAATTTATGATTGTTCAAAAATTGATTTTTTTTTGGAGGGGGGGAATGCAGGTGTCGGATATAGTGTGTGTGTGTGTGTGTGGGTGCTGGCTTAAGACAGAGTTTTTGTGGAGCTTTCTGGGGCCTGTTAGTTTCATTCTTGCAGTAAGTACCACACACTTGATACAGAGCACGGAACACGCTGAGATTTAGAGAGAGGAAACACTCAGATACACAGAGAGCAGAATGCTGTAGGGTTTTTCCTCTCCCTCTCTCATTCAGTCACTGAAAAACAGGTAGAGAGAGAAATAGAAACGCCCAGAGAGCAACACACTAAATGTCGGGGCATACTGTATTAGCCTCTTGCTACAATAACAGACCCACGATTTCTCCAAAAGTTTAATCAACCTGAATCTTTTTTTTTCTTGCCAGGCAAACACGGTTCTCTTCATCAGCATCATGATCATATTAATTTCAACTCTAACAAACGTAAAAAGTGAAATGTTGAGAATCAGAAGGTCAGAAAGTGATCAACAACTCTTTACCACTGTCACCCTGAAAGCCATGGTCCAGTTTATCATCCTTGGCTGCCCCTGGATTCTGGGTTTCTTCACAGACCACAGCAAGATGTCGGAAATTATCTTCATCTTACTCAACTCCCAACAAGGCACCTTCATCTTCCTGGTCCACTGTGTCCTCAGTCCAGAGGTCAGCCAGCTCTCCTACTTTAAATATACACTAAAGCAACACTACCCAATGAACACCAGCATTCTAATTATTGTAGTTGTCTTTACAATGTCAAGCAAGGGAACAGACAAGTCATAGTAGTGTAGCAGTGTGCAATAGGAAACAACATTCTAGAACATTGGAAACGAGGCAGAATGTTTTAGAACAGTATGAAGGGGAAGGAGAAAATTGTAGATTATTGTGAATATGGGGAGAACATCCTGGAACAGGTTGAATGATGGAGAGCATTCTAGCGTACGCTAAGAATCTCACAGGTATGACTGCAACCACATATTTGGATTCTTTGGGGTTTGTGGAGATGGTGTGGCCTGTTCTTAGAATCACAATCAAGTCTTTACCCATTTTTCTGAACGAGTTTAGCTCAATTTTACCTTGTACCTTAAGCTGCCGAATTAGTGTTTGCCAAAAACCTTCTAAAAAAAAAACCTGTAGAGTCCCAAAAAAACATTTCATGGACGAATGAGACAAAGATCCACTTGAAGCAGAAGAATGGGGAGACAAGAACATCACCTTATCTGAAGATAGTGTTATGGTGTAAGCATGTATTGCTGCCAGTGCAACTGATGGATTGGCAACTCAACAAATTTTAGGCAAAGAAGATGAATGTTCTCCAATGGCCAAGTCAATCATCTGACTGAAATCAGATGATCTGGTGATACCTGTGGGTTTTTAACTTAAGGATGTCATTAAGTGCAAAGGATTTGCAACCAAGTTCAAAAGACTATTCAAAAATAATTTGTTACTTTTGCCCCCCTGAACAAAATCATTTGTGATGTTTGATGATGACTATAATAACACCGGATAGATATTGAAGCCTCAAAGTAAAGCTGAAAGTCTGCAATCATTACCATTCATTAACTCCAGTGTGCTTCTCTGGACAGTTAAAATAAGGAAACCTTTATCCAGATGTTTGTAGACCTATCTGTTTATAAACTCTTCTCTCTTCTTCTACCTCCAGGTGAGGAGGATATATATGAAATGGTGGAGAGATTGCAGTGCTGCACAAGCACCACATAATCTGTATACCACAACATCAGAATCCTAAATGTTTATTCTTATTGGGGATCATATGGTGTTTATTTCAGAGTTAAAGGTTTAAGGTTTGGTGTGTAGTTTTACTCTTATTGAGAATCATATATTGTTCATTTCAGAGTTAAAGGTTTGGTGTGTAGTTTTACTCTTATTGAGAATCATATATTGTTTATTTCAGAGTTAAAGGTTTAAGGTTTGGTATGTAGTTTTACTCTTATTGGGGATCATATATTGTTTATTTCAGAGTTAAAGGTTTGATGTGTAGTTTTACTCTTATTGAGGTTCATATCATGTTAACATTTTAGGTAGGTGGATGGATGGATGGATGGATGGATAGATGGATACTTTATTGATCCCAGCAATTATTTAGATATGCTGACATTAGAAACACTGTAGATCTCTTTAAATTACTTTTTATATTGTAACTGATACTTTGATGCTCAATATTGTGATTCATTAAAAACACTTTTCTTTCTTTCTTTGGAAATATTTTTTTCATTTTTGAGGCCGTAATCACTCATACATTTTTTTTTTCCACAAATAGTGTGAAAAATATTTATTCACAAATATTGATCTGATATGATACTAAATTATTCTGTTTTATAGCAGTCAGATGGTACCACTTAGAAGCTTTACATCAGACTGCACTCTTAAACCTAAAGATCACCCACAGGGTTTTTGGAGTGATTCTATAGAAAAAACAAATATGGAAAATCTTTAACACTCATGAAACTGTATTGTCTTTGAAAGCAGAAGTTAAAAATGCTATCATTTAATTATTGTCTATATATATATTTTCGACAAAAACTAAAAAAGTTTATAAAATGAAGCATCAACAATGCTTTTTATACTGTTGTATTAGTTTTAAGTTAATACAAAAAGGTAATGCAAAAATAATAGCAGTTATAATGTATTGTCTTAAGAAACTGCTAAGATATTTAGCAGTATTATTGTGTTGGTTATCATCAAATATTCCAGTTTAAGGTCATAAATATAACCTCCGGGCCATACATTAAGCCATGGGAACAAATGGCTTACAGAGTCAAAGGCTTCTTGCTGCACTTTCAGCTTTGTGTGGTGGGCAATTCGAAGACTGGCATAAAAAAAAAAATCTAATTGTAAAACTTTTTTTTTTTTTCCCAAATATAAAGCTTGTTTGTTATCCTGTGTTCCTCTTATACTCTTAGTTTGCCATCGCTCAACTCGCTCATCATACAAAATACAGAACAGAGTTCTGATAGGGTAGTTAAAGCAGACAACTTGTACACCAGTGACAATATGGTTTAAAATATGGTCACATTTTGCTATGTAAATGTAGCTTAGTAAAAGTTTTAAAAAGATAAACAATCAGAGGAACGTCCTGATCCTTGGAAAGCTACTTGAGAACAGTATTTAGAGAATAGTGCTCTTAGTGGGTTAAGAAGTGTACCTGTAACATCACAAATCACAACAATAGATATTTCAAGATTTAGTTTTTCTAAGGTTTAATAGGCTGGAACTGCCAAAGCGTGTGAGACTCGAGGGTGAACCCACCTTGTGGTGATCCCCTACTGTGTAACAGATCTGACTCTGTATATGATTAAATTATCAGTGTCTGATGACCTCCTGGGAGGTCAGTTCAGTTTTACATTGTGATCAGTAGAAAATATTTTCAGGGAAACAGTCATTCAAGCATTGCAAACACTTTATAGTCTGTTCTGAATTAGACAGGGAGCCAGTGGCCTGACCTGATCTACTGATCTGTTAAAGATGTCAGTCACTTTACATATGCAAAACAAAGTGAGCGGCAACACGTATGTATAGACGTACAAACCCCTAGGTTACAAATTCAGCTGAGCCTTTATCTCCTCCCACATACGGGACTAGTGTAATCGCTGTGTGGTGTAATTACATTACTCCTGACTTTCATAAAAAATAGCAGGACTAAACAATATCATTTCAGTGACTATCTTTCTGCAGATTTGTGCTGTATTTTTTTTATTCCTTTATTTTATTGTTCAATATAGTCAAAGTTCAAAATATGTATGTGTGTTCTGGATTAGTTGTTTGTTTAACATGTATTAAGTACAAAATACTTATTAATAAAATATATATTAGTTAGAATGATGAAACAAACGTACTGAATGTAAGGTAATAATATAATATTAGCACTTATGATACTTAATACAATCTATAAAAGGGTTTTTGTGCCTGATATTGCCATGGTTTTCTCGTTCTCTCTCTCTCTGGAAAAGCGCTCATGAAACTTTGCTGGAGTATGTCAAGCACCGAGTACCAACACACGAGTTTCAACCGCACGTTAAATCCAGAAAAAAACCCCAGAAAAATAACAAACAAAAATATACTATATATATATATATATATATATGTGGTAATAAAACAGTTATAGTATTATTAAAATTTTTGGTTGTACACACACTTTAGGTTAAACATGTGATGTAAGCCTATATCAGTGAAATGAACTTCTCTTGTGATTTATACCATCCACTTATTTTATTAGGGATGTTTTTTTATTACCAGACATCATATAATGATATAAGTAATTGTGGTGTGAAATATGTTATGTACTGGCCATCTAAGTAATTGTAGTAGTGCTGGAACCCAGGGCCGTAAAATCACACACTCAGAACTGTTTTACTTTTGCAGTGTGTAAGATTGATTCATTTATTTATTTTGACAGGTCTGCTACATAACCCTGGCTCATGTTAAAGAAAGATGAGTCCTGAATTCAAGGGCTGCTCTGATGCACTGGAGAGGGAGCTTGTGAGGGGCGTGCCTGATTTCAGTAAGAGGGTAATCCATCACTTTGCTGCTTTTAAAGAGAGACATGCTACATTTCACTGCAGGTGAGTAATGTGCCACTTAGTGTACCTTCATAAACTGTTCAATAAAAAGTTCTCCAATAATGGTAAATCATCAGCCCCAGTTCCAGTGCTGTCTATTCAGGATCTGCTGCTCCTAAAATAAAATGTTATCTGAAGACTGAATCAAATGATTGGGAAAGTGAAGACTTGACTGGATTACATTTGGTTAACAGTAAAGCTGGTCTTTCTGTCTTGTCAGATATTTGTGCAGACTGATAAACGACTGTTTATCTGTTTATGACCACAGTTGCGAATGTTCAGTCATTGTAGAGGCAAAATAACTTAATTAAAGAAGAGTTTTATTATCAACTTGTAGGTATGGCTATAAGTTGTCTATACTTGCCCCCAAAAGAGATTGGGCAGGAGCCACCACTGAACTTATGTGGAAATATGGAAATTATTTAGTTGGAAGCTATATGGAAATAATTGTTATACAGTTTCCAACAAATTCATTTCCATAATTAATGGACACGAACTGCATGGTATAGCCTCAGAAAGAAAAAACAAAACACGCTGTTCTGTTTCAACACCACACCAGTAAGGCACCGGTAAGGCACGCGTCTTCAAAACCACATCATTTACTTATGGAAAGAGCTATGAGGTAGCAGCACATATATTAAAAAACAATTCACGTCTTCTGCACACCAAAAGGCTTGTTTCTTAACTGCTGGGCTCCACAGAGGAATTATAAGATGAACAGAAATACTATAGGCTTTCTAACATGTGAGTACTTTCTTTCATTTATATCATTTCAGTTGTATATTATATGTTTAAAGAAATGTTTTAGGGATTTTAGCGAAAAATCTGATTATAAATGTAGATGTTAAGTTTTGGTAAATGGTTGAGACTGTGTGATTTGAAAAAGATGATGCTGCTGTGAATTTATTTGAGCTAAATTTTTTGAATGAGAATGAGAATCTTTCATATCATTTTGCAATTTTTATGAAGAGATTTAGTTATGAAAGAAAATTTCATTGTAAGATCATGTTAATCCTTGGTATGACTGAAATATTGACATTTTGTAAAAAATATTTTGCCCTCAGTTAATTGGCTAAGATTATGGTTGGCACATTTTGAACGTCTATTTAAGTAGTCACCATTCTAATGTATTAAAGTATAGTGGCAGTATTTGGTACAATTTGTTACCAGTATTATTTTTTCCTTTTAGCATTTAAGGATGATGATTAACATAAGGGTTCATTGGTAAGGAACTCTCAATACACTGCTCCTTTAGTGATTGTAGTTAAAGGATTTGCTGCTAGTCCGTTGCATTTTAATACATAGAATATAAACCTTGGCTAGTAGTAGGGTTATATATAATGTTTTATTCTTACATAATATCCATGGCACCCAAACATAAGAACAGTATATCCTTGGAACTTTTTCATATTGCATCTTCATACAGCCTACTGTTCTGTGTGTGCAGAAATGAAGCAAAAAACAAACTATGTAAAAACTGATGGATGTTTACTTTCGTTTATAATATTTTAAGAGTTATTACTGCAGTGGGTACCAAAAGTCTGAGATATAATATAAATTGTACACTATACTATATTATCAATGATAAAATCAGTGGTTGTAGATGAATCTATGAATATTTACAAGTATTTTCAAATTTAAAAAGTATTTGGCACAAAATATCTCCATTTTACTTTAAAGACAACATGAAAAGCGGAAAGGTGTTTAACTACCTAGTTTAAGTTGCTGCATGTTGTAATTAAGAACTGAATGTTTTGTCTGATTTCATGCTTGCTGTTTTGTCTTTCTCTTTTGAGTAGCAATGGATTTATTTAGTCTTTTTTTTGCAGCAGAGCAGTTTTTTCCACATGTCAGAAAATAGTTTCGGAGCCGCTACCCAGTCATCGCCATGGGACTTGGGGGGATTATGAATGCTAGATTCTTTGAAAAGAGGACACACAGGACTTTAGTGAGGCTTGTCATTATTCAGCAGTTGCAACCAGAAAAATGCAGTTAAAAGCTGCAAAACAGAAAATCAATTGACCATACATGGGACATGCGATGTATCTTTTTATATTCCATATCTTTATTTGACGACATGAGCCTCAGACAATGTATGTAATTAGGTAGACCCATTTATATGGCACCAGGAACACACGTTACAATGTAGTTGTGTTTCTTATTCTTAAAATATATTGGAGTAAATACTCTGTATAAGTCTGTATTATTTTTAACATTATTTTATGTTTATGCAATTCTCTTAATATCCATAATTTTCAGTTTTACATAGAGCCGATGTGTACAACAGACTGTATACCTTACTGGGTGTCTCGTTTTTGCTTATTCAGTACAACTTTTTTGAGCCTTCACAAATTATAACATTCTTTACTGTCTGTTTGATTTTAGGCATTGATCTTGTTAACCTTGTATTTTGGTACCCCCCCTAACCCCCCATGTAAATGTCTTGTAGACACTTGTCCTGCGTTTAACTTCCATTTAACTACATATTATTAAATTCACCTTTATTTTCACTAACCTTCCCCCTAGGACTAACCATAACCTAGTACTAATATATCTTTGGGATTAATTCTAACACTGTAACTGTTGAGAATTGAACTGTTGAATTATGTGGCTAAGCCTCTTTGTACATGGACACAGATAGATGGGGGTCAGTTTCATGGGACTGTTGTAGTTTATCTGTCAATATCCAGTAAACTGCAACCTCCACAGCTGCATGTGTGAACATTCACTGTTTTTAATCTTTCCATCAGGGGTGACTGTGGTCCTACTAACTGCTATCACAAACAGCAGCACTGTAGATTCAGGTAAGTAAAGCCTGAAGTCAACGATTATTGTACACTACCTACCTGCTGTTTGTACAGCTTAGTTTTCTGATTATATAGTAAGTTAAGAAGTCATCATTTATGGCTTCATGAATACTTTCAGCATTGCTGATCAGTGTAGTTATTGTCATTAGTGAAGTTATGAAGTTATAGATGCTAAATTCCCTTAGCTACGTCCATTCCTAAACAGTTTGATTTACTGCTTCTTAACATCAGGCTTTCAAAGCATTTTTGTTGTCAGTGGCTGCATGTTTTTGCCCACCGTCAACACCAGCATGTAATTTAGTGGCCTTAAACAATGCCTATAAAGTCTGAACTGGTTTCATTAGGTGATTTAACTTGGACACTTGAAAACTTACTCAGCGCTTCTGAATAAAATAAGTCAGCAAATAGATTCTCTCAATCTATACCACATATTTTACTCTCGTAGATCCTAACATTTCTAGTAAAGCCACCACTTGTGTGACTTATATGTTGATGAAACGATTTTGTATGCTACCGGTTCTTCTCCTGCATCAGTAACAAAATCACTTCACTTCACTTTTTGGAACAGATCACCTACTACAAAATACTACTGCACCTTCTAAGTATGCGTGTAGCCACTGTAGTGCGTGAACTTTATTATTTTTGCATGAGAGTTATCTTCAATTAGTTTGACGCCACTTTTATTTTAATGTGATGCTCCTCAAATCAGTGATGTGATAACGAATCTGATTTGATGAAGAACAATGCATTTATCTTAACATAGGAAGATTTGATGACTTTAATTTTAGTTCTGTGTTTTTTAACAGCTTCTTTTGATGATCGCTGTAATAACTACACCGCTCTGGATCAACCCTGGAGAGCCACTAATGCAACTGAGCTGAACATCTGCGACAGAGACTTCAGCTGGACTGGCTGGTACCGGCTGCTGTACTATGGGATGAACATGCGTATGCCAGAGAGCTGTGTTAATAGATCCAGATGTGGTACTGATATCACTCTGTGGCTGAATGGATCTCACCCTCAGATAGAGGATGGAATAGTAACTCGTAGAGTCTGTGGGAGATCAGGAAGCAACTGCTGTTATTACAGATCCACCCCAATTAGAGTCAAAGCATGTCCAGGGGACTACTACATCTATGAGTTTGTCAAGCCAACTACTTGTAAGGCAGCTTACTGTGCAGGTACTCTGCTGGTTCTGTAAGTTTTGACCTGTATATTTACACTGACATACCAAAAGTTATGGGATAGCAGTATGTAAGATAAGATAATTCTTTATTGAACCCACAGTGGGGAAATTTGCAGTGTTACCGAAGCACAGAGGAAAGAACAGACGTGTCAGGAAAATATACAAATAAATAAGATCTATATACAAAAAGTACAGAAAAATATAAATAAAATATAAAAAATGTAAATCCTGAAGACAGGATTATGCTATGCAGTTTTATTGCACATAACAGAAATAGAAATAGATTACTGAGTTTTATTGCACGTAGTAGAATGGACTAGTGTAGAGATGGACTAGAGTTGTAGAAATGGACTAGTGTAGAAATAGACTACTGAGGGGAGCGGCTGTTATACAGTATGACAGCGGCCGGAAGGAAGGACTCTTTCCTTGGCTGTGGGTGGCAGTATAGCTGTGGCATTCTGAAGAGGCACTGCCCATTTACTTTCAGAGAGTGGTACATGGGGTGGAGACATGTTCTTCAGTATGAATATATGATGTGAATGGTTGACCTGCAGGGGGACGGTTGGTGGAAAACCCAACCTGAAAAGTTGTGAGCTGTAGTCTGTGAGTGATGTGAACATGTCTGGCCAGCGTGCTCATGGCAAGGAGACATGATTTATCTGAGGTTGAACAAGGCATGATAGTGGGCGCCAGATGGATATGACATTCTATTTAAGTTGTGTGAACAATTAACATTCCTCAATCCACAGTGTCATGTGTCACCAGCGAATATAACTTTGTCCTAGACCCACAGACCATCAACACACCTACAGTGACAGGCCCCAGCTACCACACACGTCACACCCACTGCTGCTTACAAGATATTGAAGGGCGCATCATTAGCTACCGAGCTTCACACAGACAAGTGACTCTGTTATCCATATTCAATGCAGGAGGCCCAGCAGCATATCATGCAGGTCAGTGCAGTGTTTAGCTTCCATGGGATATAGGAGCTGAAGACTCACTAGAGTACCTCTGTTAACACCACAGTACTGGACACAGTGTCTCACCTGGCCTTGTGACGACTACAAAACTTGTGCTGTGAGTTGTCAACAAGGCACTGTGCAGGCTGGCAGTGGTTCCATACTGGTGTATGTACATTTTACAGTTTGGTGACCATTTACAGCCCTACATGGACTACTTGTACCCCCAAAATGGTGGAATGTTCCTGCAGGATAATGCTCCGTTCTATCAGGATGAGCATTCTGGAGATTTCTGATTAGTAGAGTCCAATTGAGGTATACATATTAGGCCTTGTTGAACCTCCCACGAATTCAGTTGCCCTACTAGAGCATGGCACAGTGTTGTAACCTACTCCAAAGATACCACCA
The DNA here is from genome assembly GCA_024036415.1 of Prochilodus magdalenae. NCBI lineage: Eukaryota > Metazoa > Chordata > Actinopteri > Characiformes > Prochilodontidae > Prochilodus > Prochilodus magdalenae. The sequence continues at coordinate 3,458 of JAMWET010000311.1, read as the reverse complement.
GCAAACTTCCACACAATCAAGGGACACACTGCTATCCTGGACTTGTGATATGTCAGTGTAAAGAAGTTTACTCAGTTATAGGATGTTCCTATTTGTTTTAATTTATTCACTTATCTTTTCAGATGTGAACACCATTGCTTTGACCATGACCCCAGCAACCGTGGCCAGTGATGTATCATCAAGTATAATCACTAGTAGGTTATCAATTCCATCTTCTCTAAATTACGGCTGCTGTTTTGTAATTATATTATAATGATCGGCACTTACTTTAAAAAGTGTAAAAGCAATTTTAGGTATCTATGCACCAAAAGTAGGGCTCTTATTTTTCGTGATTCAGTGCATCTATTCGTTCTAATTTTTTGGATGAAATACAAGAGGCCCATTTGCCATTTTAGTAATCAGAAAGGACAGGGACTGCAACAGCATGTGTGGAGTAACACTAGAGTGTCTGAAAGTTTTCAAACCCCAGTTTTGGTTCCAAATAAACATTGTATTGCCGATGGATAATCTGAGTTCTGTGCAACCAATACTACTTAAATAGGTAACTTTTCCCATTACCAAAACACTACAATGACTTATTTCTGTGAAGGAAAAACTTATGATGGAACCACAAACTTGATTTCTAAAATTTATCAATCAATCAATTCAACAACTTCAACATTTTAGATTTTATAGCGCTTGTTTACAACAGATTGTTGTCACAAAGCAGTACCTCACACATAAGAATCTTTTACAAGAATGGTCGGTCGAGCCCACAATGGCTAAGCTATTATTAGATCGATATGGAGCATATTAGAATAAATGTAATGTCTAAACCACATTTGGAGTAGATTGCTTTTCTATACTTGTCTATCCTTTTTACTGTCCTATTCATCTAGTGTCGCCAAGAACAGTTAAAGCAAGCAAGTGTATACAGAGCGTCAGATTGCATTTTTGTGTTCTATTGAGAGACACAACTCTACAAAAATAGGGAATCAAAAAAACGTAATGTGACAGCCAGTCTCAGTAATTCACAACCAATACTATGCGGATTTCTATAAATGCAATGAAGTTTGATGCTATGCAAAACTCTTCTATATACATTTTTTTTATTCCAGGCACACTGTTGGCGTGAATGGCAGTTTTCTAGTTGGAATTTCTTGTTTTGCTATGTCTTATTAATAATGGAACAGCTACACAAAACCAGTCAGAACTTCTAGAGGTGTATGATGATTGTTGTGCATACAAATTACGGCTCCCCTATAGCACACAAGCCGTATATATACCTAATACCTATAACGTAATCTTGGCTTGGTGCTACGGCCTCTCCCAGTGGTTAACACCGTACCCTATCTACCAGAAAGACCCACTTGCAGTTCAGAGTCGGGACGGGTGGTGGACAATGTAGAGCCTGAGATGTGTCCATAAAGCAAACGAATAGAAACAGGGTACACATCATAGCACATTAACCCCAGCATAACACACTTCTAAACAAATAGTGCAGTTATATATTGATGGTCCAATATACCTGTATCAAACACACAACACATCCGCCCTTATGACGACTATAGTTCTCCCGAATGCCAAACAATGTATCAAAAACCAGTAAGAGGCTACCACGATTAATCTGGTAATGATATTTAGTCGCGACACCCTGTTTAGCTGCCCCGCTCACCAGCTCACATTCTACCCCTGTTCCACAGGTAACACAAAACATTTAATGGACCCAAACTGCGCACTATACGAACCAGACCCCTCGATCAAGGAAAGGGTTATATAATATAGCCGTTGCTATATACACTGCATACTTATATCCAATAAAGTTTGGACATTGTGTTAATGTAAATGAAATAGAAGAGTCCTATAATTAAATGAAGACTGAACAAAGACAATATATCACATGTTGTTAAAACGGAGGAATTGTGTTGTTTATGCATATAAAGTAAAATTGTTAAAAACCTATTGAACATGTTTACTGATAGTTATACTAAATAATAGTACTTCTACATCTTTGGAATTAAAATTAAAATAAAAAAAAGTTTATATATATATTTTGTACCAACATAAAACACAAAGCAAGTACTAAACTCTTCTTTTTTACTGTATGCACAGCTGCATAAAAAAGTTTCTTGGAACCCCCTTAACTTCTGTATGAATAAAGATATTAAATAATTTAATCACAGTAATAGTAAAAAGTTTTTTTGGTTTTTTTTGTTTGCTTGTAGCATATGTACTGATACACCTTGCTGGATTGGGATAAGCTTTGTTGCGCGTTACATAGAATATGTAATATTATACAGCCCAATGTCTGAATGTTCTGCACCCTGAAGGACAGGGCATGTAGAAGCTCAGTTTTATGAATATACAGGGTACACTATACGGTATATAGGGGTTATAGCCAGGGATTTGTGTTTTATTTGCTGCTTTTGTACGGTATGACTTTATTGTTTGTGTGATGCAACTAAAAAAATGATATGCGTTTGGGCCAATAGGACTTCTCTGCGTACCGACCTGGTACAGGCCAAAGTAAATTAAGAATTAGCTGGGTTTAAGTTTCTTGAAGTTATTCTATACTTACTGTTTCCCAGTGGTATTGTGGTCCTACTTTGTAGCGAGCTCTGATTTACTTGCTCGTGAATGCTGCCTTCTTTTCCCTCTGATTTTGGTTTATCATTAGTGTATTTAATCTACACTGTAGGTGAAATGCAGCAATCCTAACAGAAACAAATGTATGACATCATGGTGACCATGTATTCATCGAGTCCATTTGTCTAGTTTGTGGATTCAAAGGTGTCCTGTAGTTTATCTGGATAGTTATAAGTAAACTTATAGCTGTTAAAAGTCATAAAACTCACCCAAAGCTACTAGGGCCCTTTGGTATTCTCAGCTGATAATGAACTGAAGGCTTGAGGCAATAGCTGATGGCATGCTAAGCATTGATTAGACAAATCACTGAAAACAATAAGGTGGAGATGATAGCATAATGATTTTTATTGGTTGTAATACAGTGACAGCTCTCACAGAAAACAAATGTCATGTCAAAAATAGTGTATCAGACAGATCCTTAAGGAAGCTACTGTTACTGGTATTTCATCAGCACTGGATCAGAGAATTTCTAGTAATACATTTCTGTACAACTTGTGCAGCATAGTCCCTCCAGTGCCTGAATAGTTCATCCTCATTTGATTGGGTTGACCACCCACACTGAGCTCCATGCTGCCACCCCGAAGTAGCCCATGCTTTATCACAGTGATGTGTTGTCTCCAATTAATATTTGAACGACTAAAGACTAGGTCATATAAAAATCCTTTTGAAACATAAAACTCTTTCGGACGTTTATGTGGTCATAGAATGTTATGTATATGGTAAGGGACACTCACAGAAATGTAACTGTGTAATGAAATTGTGAAGTCGATTCCTGCCTCTTTCTTGCCTTCCGTTCTCCCTACAATTGTTCACTCTTTATTAGACCTCCCAAT
>JAMWET010000310.1:1252500-1290228 GCA_024036415.1 Prochilodus magdalenae | reverse complement strand
GGGGGGGGGGCATCCCTGAAAGGTCTCTCTACTCACTGGGTGACTGGCTTATTCAGTTTAGGCACTTTCTAGACTGATGCACTTAATGCACAAGGATAAAAGGGTGGGAAAGAGGGGTACCATCAACTGCCATGCGCTCTCGGAGTTCCTGCTGCAGTCGACTCTGCCTGTCCTCCAGCTCCAGTTCACGAGCACTACAAAAATAGAAGAGGAAATAACTCAATGCTCTTTGTGACACTAAATATACCATGCTTAATAGATGCTCATATGAATTCATATGTCCCTCAATTTCTAACAAGTTTGTTAGGATTTATGACCCCTAGGTAAGGAAGCCTTGTAACATGATACGCTTGAAGGCTTACAGTGGAGGTGGATGATGTTATACTTACAATATCATCAGCTCTGACTCATAGCGTACCAAGGCATTCTTCTCCTGGACCAGTTTAAACCATTCTTGCATCAGCTTCGGATCGTCCTTTTTACCCATTCCTGAACAAGGCAAAGCATGAAAGAGTGAGGAGCTGTCTGGAAACCTAGCTTCTGACACAGAGATTCGACATGGACACCCACACAGCCAATGCAATGACAGCCAAGCCGGGATGTCTTTGGTCAGGGGATGTAGGGTTGGAGAGCTGGAGGGGGGGGGGGGGTGAGGGAGAAATTGGGAGCAAGGACACTGACCATGGGTCAAGCCTACTGTTTAAATCACAGAAGATGGCGTGGAGATAGGAGTTCTGACTTTAAAACAGATGAGCAATGTCAAATCAGACTGGACTTCTAGGGTACTTCTGTTTTTGTCAAGGCAGAGGATATAAGCGTTCATTACGGTTCCACAGGAGGCAGAGACAGTGTCCATTTTATACTCTATTCCAAGTGTCTGTGTTATAAACACATGATGCACCCAGAGAAAAAAGAGCTAAATGAAAGTTAACTACATGGATATCCTTTTCATTCGACTTTTTTTCTCTGCTCATGATCCTACAGTCTCCTTTAACCCAAAAAACTATTCATCTAAATGATACTGTGGGTTAAGGCTTCCAATCCAGATTCTTGATCATATGCTGTACCAATATGCATGTACTCTGCATGGGTAAAAAGAACATTGTGCCATGCGGTATCGAAGTCCAAAGCCAATGTAGACAACAACTGGCTGCACAACTGGACAACTCTTCATGTCAGTCCATGCTAGTACAATCCTAACAGCTGGTGACATAGCCCCTTTTCCATCCCTTTCAGGCACAGACTCTCTTTCACACACACACACACACACACACACACACACACACACACACACACACACACACACAGACATGCATACAGGTCTGTGGAGCCAAGCGGTGTCAATGAGCCATCACGAGGCAAACCTGGATGCAGCAAGACGTACTTAGCTGAGGGAGCGGAGGCTCTTGCGACACAAAAAGGAAAAACACATTGCACACATAAATCGAATGGCTGTGCTCGTTGGAGCTGCCTTTGGCTGTTTTAACACACAGAGAGGCAAAGCAAAAGTCCTCAGACACAAGAACAGTGTGAGACAGAGAGAGAGAGAGAGAGAGAGAGAGAGACAAAGACTGAGAGCGACAATGATTGACAGGTTTTTGGAGGCTCAACTTATCCAACGGACACGCTCTGCCAGTTGCCTCCACCACACTCAGCCCCATGCTCCCCCAAAGAAGAGACACAGAGAGAAAATCCAGAGAGAAAACCACAGTTAGCACAGTCTCAGAGCAGCCACACCAACACACAGCCACTCGGGCTGGCTTAATCAACAGAACACACACACATACACACACACATACAATACGGCTGTTCGTTAGTTCAGTTGAGAGGTCTCGAATGAGATAGCTATGTGTTTGTAGGCCGTTAGAAAAAAAGAAGCAAATTTCAGCATATTTCATTGATTAATAGTTAACCGGCAAACCTACAATCAAGGATGCTGAACATTACAATATGAATTGTAATCTGGACCAGGTCCAGTTCTGAAATCTGATTGGCTGAGGTACATTTAAAAAAACCTTATGAGCACATCAACTGAGTATTGTATTAAGGCACAGAGACTTTAAAAAGAGTTTCTTGCATGGACTTTGGAATACAGAAGCAGGCATCAGCGTGTACATGAAACAAACTACCCTCAACTGCTGTTGACATATCCTACATAAAAAGCAGAGTCAGACAACTATGCAGTGGTCTGCAAACCCTTAACCCTTCTGCCTAAATATGACCTAAAACATCATCAGATTCTGTCATGATTCCTAAAAGTAGATCAAGAGATCCCAATTAAACAAATCTGGTGCAACCACCTTGTGCAGGATAAACCGTACCAAGACATTTCTGGTAACAGATGATTGATTGGGCCAGCACATAAGCTTTAAGGAATTGTAGCCCATTACTCTATACAGAACCGCTTTAACTGTCCTTCCACACCTTTCTACTGGATTAAGGTCAGGACTTTGACTTGGTCATTCCAGAACATTTTTATTCTTCTTCTAACTGTTCTTAGAAGAACAATTAGTGTCGCTGTTTTGCTGCATGACCCACATTCTCCTAAGATTCATCTCCCAGACAGATGTCCCGACATTTCCCTTAGCATTTGCAGCTATAGTTCAGAATGTATTGTTCCACGCATGCCATAATGGCATAGATACAGCGAAACAGGCTTAAACCATGATGCCACCACCACCTCGTTTCACAGATTGGATAAGGTTCTGATGTTGGAATGCTTCTCATTTAAAAAAAAAAAGTTCTGTTTTGGTTCTGTCCACAAAACATTTCCAACAGCCTTCCATTGCGAACCACACATGGGCAGCAATGTTTTTTTTTTTTTTGTTTTTTTTTGCGAGTAGTGGCTTTCTCCTGTCAATCCTGCTATGCACATAGTTATTGTTCATAGTTCTACTAATGTTGGAGTCGTTAAAGGTAGCCACTGAGGGTAGAGGTCTTTAGTTGCTTTATCCTGGGGTCCCTTGTTTGTTTTGCAATGTCTAACCTCTTTAGAGATTCTTTTGTAGTTTTCCAGCCTAATGAGCATCAACAACCAGTTTTCTGAGGTCCTCAGAAATTTTCTTTGTTTGTAGCACGATACACTAGGCCAAATGTGTTATGAAGATCCTTGGGAGGTCTTTTACAATTGATGGTGGTTGGTGTAGCTCAGGGGATAACACCACTACCTGCCAGAGAGCCACCACCACATGCGGGAGACTGGGGTTTGATTCCTGGACTGGGTGACTATAATGTGCTACTCCAATAAGAGTCCTTGGGCAAGACTCCTAACACTACAATGGCCTACCTGCAATATGATTAACCTTGTAAGTCACTCTGGATAAATGATATCCGTAAATGATAATCCTGTAAGTTCACATACTTATGTGCAATGTATTGATATTTCCTCAATATATACCTAATAAATTAAATTTAACAAAGTGAGACGACTATACAATGATGATTTACTTCAAGTGCTATATTCTGAAGTCATATTTACAACTGCTAGCCCAAGTTAAAACAAACATGGTTGCCATGAGTAAGTCTAGTTTTGACTCAATATACCTCAGTAGCTCTAAAAATCTGTGGCCTTCTCCATAATTTTACATATCACTGTGTAATTTCCTAACAGTGCTCTGCATCATGTTTTCCCTTCACAATAACTGCTTCTCATCTTAGTCTTATCGTGTGATTACTGTTTTTGATTAATACTGTTGTAGCTGTGCAATTGTCTACTTAACAGATGGTTCCAATAGAACCAGCTAGCTATTGCACCCTCATGAATACAAGTCAAAAACGTTCCTCAACTTGACTGATAAACCCCCCAATTTAAATGGGAATTGCTATTCATTGGAAATCATTTTTTTAAACAAATAGCATCGATTAAGTAACTGTTTATTTGTCGGTTAACCATTAGTTCATCATTTACAACCCTAGTAGGCCTTTAAGGCAACCCATGACATCCCTGATGATGTAAATGAGCTGCAAAGGTTTACAGAGGGGCATTTCATACAGCAGTTAGCTAAACAACTTAAGCCCAAAGTCAGTACCATGCAGTAGGAGAAGAGGTGACTTAAGTCATCTAGCTAACTAAGCAGTCCTGCATTGAAACACCCCTCCAAGATTCCCTTTCCCACTAATATCACATCTTTACACATTAGATAAAATTTTCCATGTGTTATGGGCTTCATACATACACCCACACACACACCAACACACAGTTAAAGAAGGCTACAAAGGACAGTTACAACACACAGCCGTTCAGAACAGGCTTTAGGGGGATGACGCACAACACATGGACCATTTAGTTCTGTGGCAAACAACACACCATGCTGTTGTTTACATCACACGTTAATTGGAAAAATGTTCTAGTAAATCTGGAGACACAAACTAGAGACACTTCTCATGTAAAAAGAAATAATCTGAAAGAGCTTTTAAATGAATTGGGGTTTGCGGGGGTGTTTGGGGGTCTTGTAAGACGAAGGGGAAGAGCAATGCTCCATGGGTACGGAGCAGCTAGTCAGAGTAAGGCCAGGTTGTCATGGTAACGGGGCTGGCCAACATCAGGCGAGACGGGGTTTACGTTACCTTCTGGGGTACAGCATGGGCAGAAGGACAGGGGTCTCCAGCGAGGGGTCCCGACATAGGGCTCAACTTCCACAATACAGGGAACAAGAGAGAGTGAAAGAGAAAGAGAGAGAATGGTGGAGTAGAAGAGGTGATATAAGGAGGCAGGTGAAGGAGGGGGAGTGGGCAGAGAGGAGGAGGGAAAAAAAAAAAGGGTGAATGTAAGAGAGTGGAGGGAGAGATGAGGGAGAGAGAACAGTGAGGAGAAAAATCAAAAAAGCAAGAGAACTACGGGAAGAAAACAGCAGTGTAGTGTGTACGTGTGGGTGAAGGAGACGGAGCAAAAGAGATAGAATGAGCAAGAGAGTGAAATACCGAGAGAGACACTAGAAAAGAATTTAGTGGTAAATAATACAGCCCCGTTTTAAAGTTCTCCATTGTGCTGGGGATACATAAAGAAATGACTTACACCAGCATATACATATGAGCTTATGTCCATAAATGGCCTGTCTCAAAGGATCAAAGAACTGTGGATATGCTATACACTAATATGCCCAACATCTTCTCTAAAGTTGGTCTACCCAGACCGGCAAGTTTTGGTCACCCGAGACTAAAAGGAACACAAAAGGAATGGATGAGTAATCGCCGTTCCATCTTTGAGGATGTTTCAGTTCTATATGAAAGCATCCAGTCTTACAAGAACGTGTTTGCTCTGGCTACTTTTGAAGTGGAAAGCAGGATTCGACATACCACGCAAGTCAAAAGAGGAAAAGAATGACGAAAAAATGAAATCAAAGGCTCAATGCGATGACTGAAACATGAGTGCCACGGTGGGTGTGGTGAAGGTGGGCTGTAAGAGGCAAACAAGGGATTCAGCGCCAGGAGAATGTGGCTTCATGGGCTAACACTGGGATGACTTGAATAAGCGAATGTGGGATGTTGGAACAAGGGACTATCACAAAGGCAACAGAGACTCCAAAGAGTGTGCAGATGCTGCAGTTAGCTATAAAAAGGGCCAACAGATCAATGCCCCATAAGCTGATGTGGTTACTAAACAGCGATGTAGTTATATCATCACATATAGTCTGTCTCTTTTTTTACTCTCTTATAACCCATATTTAAATTACATACATGACTGCATTAGAAATAAAAACTTCCACTTAATGGTCTATCCATCGCTGCTATTACAATATGCACTTACTCTAATTAAGATGCCAGGAGTGGTCTGCACCAGTCCCTGAGGGCTGTAGTCCAGCATAGTTTGGGGTTTTACTTTTTCAAATAAACCTGATTTAACGTCTCAAAACCCAAAGATACAGACTTTGCACCACTCTCACTTCACTTTTGCTGTGAACAGCTTAGTAACAGGATGTGAAAACAGCTCATTCTTCTAAATCCTTTATTTCTCCTTTCATCCTTCAACTGATCAAACCATTAAAAAAAAAATCTGCCAATGTGCCTCAGTACCAGGAATAAAATAAAATGTCTAATTTAATATGGTGAGTTCATTAAACGTTGAAATTATTATTTTTTGCCTGGAAGAGAAAAACTGGTGAAAATTTGGACTGGAAAAAGAAAAATATTTCAGGCCTATAATAATGTATCAAAATTGAGATTTCACAAATAATTTTAATGGCAATGAAAGTAAGTGGGGTGTTCTTGCACTCCTGGGTGGGTCAGTTTTTTAGGGTTCATAAACAGGGGTTTAACGCCCAAAGACTCCCACTACAAGAGGGATGCACCATTTGAAAACACAACATCCAGCTTGATATGTAGAATACACTGAAACTACAGAACAGCAATGCAAGTCCCTGTGAGGATGGCAATGCCCTCTATAGTCACACTTTTAGAAATGTGTGAAAACACACACAGCAATACCAAACTGCAAAGCATGACTAAGAAACTAGGTGGGATTTATTATGGCCTTAGATATCCAAGGAGCTTGTGGCACATACTGTAAAGTTTTATTTTATTTTAGACTCTCTATTTACCGTCAATAACCCAGACTGCCTTTGTTTTTTTAGTTTTGGCCTTTCATTTTGGTGCATCACTTAGGTCAATCCATTCCAGTTCATTACAATTTTAAGTCAGCTGTTACTTACTTTCAGTAGGTTAAAATAATAAAAGTTTTGAGTATTAAAAGTATTAAAAGTGGGGAAAAGAGAAAAAAAACAGCATTCATTCCATTTTCAATGTGCTACGGCTGCAAATATCCCACTTCGAAAGGATTATTACATAAAGAGGTAATTCTTTTTCCAAATCATGCTGGGCTTCAGGTCCTACAGGACCACAACTGGATACACTGATTACCCGCATCCATATAACCAGGCCAAACTATGTTAATACCAGAAACCAGAAAAGCATGACCAAAATCCATAAGCACCCATAGTCAGGTCTAGCAATATCAACATTTTGGACTATGATTGATTTGTATTGTATAGTAGTCAGTGTTAAATTGATTGATAATGGTCTACAAGGTCATTAATTATATTATATATTAATATATTATTTTTTTAAAGCTGTTTTTAGAAACCCACCTTTTCTCAAAAACAGCCCAGAGCACCTAGCTTAGGAATATAAGCCACACATGCATCCAAACAAGACCAAAAAAAATCCATAACCCATTCTCAACAGATTCACCTCTCCAACTAACAAAAGTCAAGAGATTTAGTATCACAGCCTACCTTCCATCTATCCATCTACATCCTACTGCAGTCCTAACCTCATACATGCATGATTGTTGATTAAGCTTGTATTGTTAGACAGTGATGAGACAGTGTGAGCAACACACATGATTAACATTCTTTACACATGCATATACCAAGAGCTTCAGAAGTCAGTATTAAATCGCCCAAAGCTTGTTGCAAAAGAAGTTGCATCACATGCTACAGGCTACAGAATTTAATATGTGATTTCACTGCAATGAAAAAGTCAATACTTAGGAATGTGAAAACAAGTCTTTATTGCCCTGCACACACAAGATATGGATTCATTTCTTCCCTCTCCCCCCCATTTTTTGATTTGGTTTTGGTTGAAACAGAACTCCACGCTATCTCCTGCCAGTGTGGATGTCTAAAGCATAGCTTATCAGCAACTTAACACAACAGCACATCTACAACACACCGCAGGACAACACGATCACTGAAGCACTATTCATGTGGATTTGGGCGGGACACAGCAAAGAGTAGGAGGAGTCTGAGGGGAGTACTATAAGAGGGGTCTGAGAAGAGCAAGGTGTTTTGAACACTGGCCTCCACCCACACACACACTCACTCGCACACGCACACACACCATCACTCATGTAGGCACACACACAATCACGCATGGCCCTGGGCAACTGAGCAGGTATGGAAGGAATGATAGCAAGGGGAGAGCTCAAGCTATGCTATGCTAGAAAGATAGCTGCCCTACACAGGCCAGTGAGATGCAAAAGCTGCTTAGTAGTTTAATCTACACACCAATTAAAGGTTAAAAGACACAAGCACCCAAACTGCAGGTAGAAGCTGTATAATAGCCTAGCCACTCTTAGTGATCAAAAAAAAAGAAAAAAGTTTGGCTTCTTCTTGAAGTCAGCTGCAATTAATTGCATATACCTTATTATTAAATCCATAATGTGGAAATACAGTTTTCCATTTAAATAGCAGTGAGCTTTATCATAGCTATGTGGGTGAACAAAATAAGCTTCATCAGAATGCATTTAAAGCTTTCATGAGGTCAATAACATTTCATTCATGTGAATAAAAAATTCACATGAACCTGAACATTAAAATTAAACAGACTAGGATTCAATACACTGCTCGGACATAAACATCAATGCTACAGTCCTTAGGTTAGGCTCCTATCACTACAATCATCTACATCTGTAATTAAATTAAAACTGCAAGCCTCTACGTAAAAGAGCATCTGCCAAACTGTAAAATGTTTCTAATTCCTGATTGCAGCCTCGTGCTCTCATTCATACAGCTCATGTATTCTTCATACAATGGGCTTTCGAGGGGAACTGTAGCTTTCAGTAGGCGAGCACTGAAAAGCATAGTCTACAAAATATATTACTTTATAAAACATTTACAAGGGCTACAGTTGTAGTTCCACAGTGGCACTAATTATTAATGCAATGTCACAGCCATTCATGTGTATCAGTTGGCATACCTTCGTTACATGCATGAATCATTATAATATGTGTATAAAAGTATAAAATAACTACCTTTTTAGAAAGCTTTGCATATTCATAATGTGAGAAAAGCGCTGTGGTGTATAGGAGCTGTAATGGGCTGGGTGGGGGGGTTGGGGTTGGAGTGGGAGAGAGTAATGAGGACGAGCTTCAGTAAGTACAGTGGGGAAAACAGAGGTGCGTTAACAGTTGGTTAGTTTGAAGCGACAGGTTTGAAATACATACCGCCCAGATGCAAGTCCAGGATCTCACTGTAATTAGACTCTCCCCAATAGTCTACAATAAGGATATATTAGAGATATGTTACTGCACACACACAGGCACAGCTAGTGGCAACACTCTGCAATAACCAAAAAAAATTGTGTCATGCATGTGCTTACAAACAAACACTCACACACCCCTTACACTATGAAGTGTGCAGAATACACTTACTCAAAACAATATTACATAATAACACATGTGGTTCAATACAGACACTGTATGTACACAGCATGTCTTTGGAATGATAAGATGGGCACATAGATTTGCTGCTGTGCGCTGCTGTGCCCTGCCACAGGCTCTGGAGTGGAAAGGAGTTCAAATAATTCAGCACCCATTCATTCAAACTGGCCACTACAAAGGGAACAAAAAGATATCTGCCAACAAAAAGTGAGAAAGGTTTGCTGTTAAATTCAAACCTTGTAACTCAAATCTTTTGCCTTTTGGATGTGCGGACATTCCATGGTGGACCAACAAAAACAGCTTAAAATGACTTGTGATAAAAACTAGAAGCTAAGAACAATTTCTCCTTCTCCTACAACTTTTTGAGATATAAGCTTTGGTTATAATAGTAGTGACATGCGAAAGTACCCTGTTTTTCATGCACGGCAGTCTGCGATGATGCAAACGTAAGTTACAGAGAGTACCAGAAACGCAAGTGGTGTGTATTCCAATAACGTTTAACTGAAGGACACCATATGTAATGCTACATGACACCAACATAAACCTTTAATAACTGATCTGATGAAAGTTGCATAACAAAATGTACATGTTGGCTGCTGTAATAAAAATACTATATGTTGTGTTTTATAAATCACAAGCTATTCTGCTTTACCACATCCAGTGAGAGGGCACACAAATCTATGTTAGACACACATAATCAGTTTCACAGCCATGCAGCTTAAACACACACAAGGAGAAACCAGGAGAGACGATGTTTGAGATGAGGTCACGGATGACAACTTTAAACACCTACTACCATTATCGGCATCGGATACCTGAGCGCCTCTTGCGCTGTTTTGGACTAACACTAGAACCTTTATATAACCCTTAAAAAGAGTGAAGGATAGAGAGGTTAAGAAGCATCTTCAGAATTTCAGAGAAAACAGACAAACAAAAACAGAACAAAAAAAGCCAAACAAAACAAAACAAACAAACGCTACTTTCAGTGCTGGAATGGACAAGGGAGGCGCCAAGAGTGGGGGTGAAATGACCAGAAAGAAAGCCAAATGGTACCGTTTACTAACATTAATACTAGTCTGATCACATCATATAGCAAATCTTGTTTGCTGAACATCTACTGCTTCTTTTTATTCTTACTAGCTTGTCCAATAAATAAAACTGGCCTCACAAAACCACCCAAGTTAAACACTTCCTCACAGCCTTACCAGTAAATGAACCTCATAGAGCAGGGGACTCAAACTACTGCCACAGAGCCACATCCAGCTTGCAAGACAGCTCTCTACGGTCTGCCACATGCTCACAACTTATCTTGAAATACCATCCCCAAAACTTGTTTTTCCATTTTACTCTGGATAAACATTTAACTCCGCATCACCCACCAGACTCTACAGCTGGTTACCCACCATATGCTATATGAAATCAGCTTAGGCTGATGCTTACAATGTTAAAAGCAAAACACCAGCATAGCATGAAAGTGAAACCCTTCAACTGAAAACCTGATGCAGCATGAACACTGAGTGAGCATGGTTTGTTATTAAGCAATACCCATCTTATAGGGGACCAATTATGCTCATTTTTAGTTTTCATAAGTTTATTTATTTTTTTGCTCTACTAGAACAGATGCTTCTATTTTCCCAAAACTCAATATTTTTCACACTGTATATCTGCATTCACCCTCCAACGCTGTCCTAACTTTTAGCTTTTATCAGAAACATAAGTACTATAACAATAAAAATAAAAATCATTTAGGAATAAAATATTTATTAAACACAATATATTTATACTACTAATAATAATAATTACACACACACACACACACACACACACACACACTTAACAGGTCCCTTCCTGGAGAAGACCACCTGGCCAGTGACAAGTTTCAGGTTCGAGACCCCTGTCCAAGACCAACAAGTTTAGAGAAGATATCTACTATTAACCTAACTTTGCAACCTTTACATGCAAGTATGTTCTTGATAGTCCCTTGTCATGTGCTTCTCAAACATGAGTTTATGAAGAACATATAAAGTATGAGTTAAGCTGCAATGAAACTTAAAAAGTAATAGCTTCTCACTTCAACACAAAGGTCCACACCGTGTACAGCATCTGTATGGGTATGCAGTAGATTGTACAGCTGCTCTGAGCTCAGCAGATTAACCTGTCTGGCTACTGTTTCAAAACAGATCACACAGGTAGTATTTTTCATCTCGACCCCATTTACACCTGGCTACTTCATGTGCAACCCCTAAGCATCAGGGTTATCTGTAACTTCCAAGTAAAGGCACCCAAGACACATTGACAACAGATACAAATCTGATTATTCAAACCACTTGCGGAGGTAAACTGAGATGCATTTGAGTCATATGTATTAACACACCCATCTACAAGTAGTAGTTGACTGGTACAAGTTCTATGTCTACAAGGAAGATAATCGTGGAGGACGCACATAGTTGGAGGTTAGACAACACAATGCTTAATAGTAATATGAACAGACAACACTTTGTAAAACAAACTGAAGACAAAAGAGTCTATACAGATAAACAATTACCAACTGGTAAAAACAGATTTGCATATTCCGTCTCTAACCCCAATCACTCTTCAGTCTGGCTAACTGGCAATGCATTTGACCACCAACTATAAACGCATGTGACTAAAATCTTATCAGGATGCAATTCACATGAAGTGACCAGGTGTAAACAGGGTCCTAGTGATCTGTTTAACGGTTAGAGCCATACTGCAAAACTAGCATGTATATTTACAAAACTAGCAAAACTAGCATGTAGTATATTTGTAAGCAGAGCAACTGAACACAAACCAATGACACGACTCTAGACGCGCACAAAAAATACAGGGGCCAGCGCTCTTTCACTTCTGTCTGTTCTTCACTGACGGTTGTAGCTGAAGTTCAAAACTACTTTAAATAGTATCAAACGGCTGAGTTGCCAGTTGTGTCTGTAAAACTCCTTCGCCAGCCAGAATGAGCTTAAGAAGGTGAATGTGATGTGAAAAAAAAAAAATAAAATAGGTACCTGCTTCCCCTCGTAGTGCTTTCTCCACAGCCACTCCTCTTTCTTCCAGCTGCCTCTGCTTCTCCTCCACCTGCTCCAGCTGCCTCTGAATGATCTAAGGGGCAGAAACAATCCCATAATGAAGCCTCCTGCTTGTATAGAACTGCAGAGATTGCCTAATTTTCCGTGCATTCTTCTGCTGTCTACATCTGTAAGTTCGCCAGCATGGTCTCACCTGAGCCCTGTGGAGTCTCTTCAGCTCCTCCTGTTTGGCCTGTCGACGTGCTGCCTTCTGGACCCTCCGCGTCAGCTTGGCATTTAACTCTTCCTCTGTGTAAGTTTTCTGAAAAAAAGAAACAATACATGAATACCAAAAACGTGAAAGTACGAGAAAGTAGGACGAATAAAAGAGAAGTTGAAGGTTTTTTTTTATTTATTTATTGATAATATATATATATATTTTTACAGGGCTAATCTTTTCTACATCATTACTGCAACATCTGAACCCTACAGCTACAACACCACCACAATATACTAAACTACAGGGAACATTACCAGCCTTTTACACATTCGTCTACACTACATCATATACCAGAGGACTGCAATAAAAAGTGCTATGCTGTGCAATAATGCCATACAGGCCAACGTGTCCCTAATTCAATTCTCTTTTTTGGCAAAAGAAGATGAAAAGAAAGAAAGATCTGAACAGAGAGTTGATGCTTGTGGAACCCATATGGATTCAACTAAGGACCCACAGAGTAAATATGAACCAGTGTAAAAGCACAGTGCAGAATGTAAGATCAGCTGAAAGCCTTTTAAGAAAGAAAAATACACATCATGTGACCATAGAGGCAGATGAATCCTCCAGCAGAAAGGGGTGCTGCAGCCTAGCTGAGTCATGCTTAGGAAAGAAACCGTTAGTAGTACAGTAACGGAGGAACACGTGGACCACAGTAGACAAGGGTTAGGAGGTAGACTGAAGCATGCTCAGAATTTGTGGACCAATGGTAATAAACACACTACCTTGGTGGCATATGATCTCTTGAACGCCAATGCGTGGGGAACATAAACAGACTTCGGGGGGATAAAAAGATGAAACGAACAATGAAAAACAAACACAAAACAAATGGTGTGATTGAAAGGGTTAATGTACAGTTAAATCAAACCAATCTACGACACACAACAATAAAATTACAAATAAATAACAAAACAGAACCAAACATTTACCCCTACTAGTTTCCCCACAGTCACTAGAATGAATGCAAATGTAATGCCTTCTGATCAATATATGGGTTGGCCAATTAGAACGCTAATAATTAGAGGCGTTTTTGCTTTTTACTGCATCCAAACTTAATCTTTAGAATGAGAATAACTCTGTAATTAGAAATACCCTTTAAAATGAAGACAAAATGAAAAATAGGAGCAATTAAAAGTTGATCAATAGAAACCAAAATCACAAGTCATTCTGGGTAGTTCCACCTTCAGGACTGTCTCTCTTTAAAGATCAAGTTACTTTTAAGTTACAGAACTGTGATAATTCAAAGTTGAAAATCATGCCTGTCTGAAACGCGCTGGTTAAGGAAGCTACTGAAGCACAGAATTCATATCTTAAATATAAATATGAAATTACAACCAGTCAGTATTGCATGTAAAATCGGTATTAGGGGCAACATGATGATATTTTTTTCATTGCCATGATACATGATATTACACTACACTTTCAAATGTCGGTACCTAAATAACAGGGGCAAATCACATGTTTGATTAGAAGGTGATCTGAATTAGTCCTGTTTTAACTGGATTTATTGTATAACTACTTTATTGTAAATCTGGGGAAAAAAAGCTATCATGTTGCATCATGATACAACGTTTTGCAATACTGCCTGATCGGTTTTGTTGCAAGATTTTCCAAATACTTATTATCTTTTTCAATTCCCACTTCATATTCATTAACATCAGCAGATTAACCTGTCTGGCTACTGTTTCAAAACAGATCACACAGGTAGTATTTTTCATCTCGACCCCATTTACACCTGGCTACTTCATGTGTCCTAAGCATCAGGGTTATCTGTAAATTCCAAGTAAAGGCACCCAAGACACATTGACAACAGATACAAATCTGATTATTCAAACCACTGGGATGCATTTGAGTCACATGTATTAACACACCCATCTACAAGTAGTACTTGACTGGTACAAGTTCTGTGTCTACAAGGAAGATAATCGTATTGTAAATCTGGGGAAAAATAGCTATCATGTTGCATCATGATACAACGTTTTGCAATACTGCCTGATCGGTTTTGTTGCAAGATTTTCCAAATACTTATTATCTTTTTCAATTCCCACTTCATATTCATTAACATCAATGATTCACCTTAAGAACAAAGATTAGGAATCCAATGCTGCCTTCATGGCCAAGTGAGTACCAGATGTTTTAGACTAATAAAGTACAATACATACACTTCTATGTACACCATATACAACAGTGAATTGCCATACATGTAAACAATATTTTATAGACCTAAACCCGCCACACGAGTTATAGATTACTTCGAGTTTTTACTTTCTCCAGATTTCAAACAGTTGGAGTTGCGTGAATGCTTTGATGCGAGAAGTGGGAAACTCAAGAGTATGAAAGGTCTGATTTCCCTGTTGTCGTGAATGCAGCATACTCCTGATATTACAGAGCCCCAGTACTATTGCAAGTTTAATATGGCAATGATGTGAGACGCCACAGACTGAAGACTGAAACTCAAAAACATCTAAAAGCTGTAAAGAACATCCTGAGAAGTTTGAGACAAAAAAAAAAAAAAACATAAATAATTCACTCAACAACTACAACACAATTCACCGGAGTAGGAAGTCTAACACTTAACACTTTCTAATGAACTAGCCATACCACAAACTCCCAACTAGCACTGACTCACACTATCAACTCTAAAGGGCCAGATGTGCATTGCTCAGTATATAACGCGCACTGCTTAAATGTGTGACTGCAATCACTGGTATCCTAACACAGCACTAGTAGGGCTGGATGTTTTGCTTGCAGGCAGTACCTGTTAGTATGAATGCATCTGGCCCAAGACTACTTTCTGATTTCTATATAAACACATGCACCCTGAAGATACTGAATTTCTATCATGAATGCATTAATCTATAAATACTGTGTCGCATTCAATTCTGTTAGAAATTCACCAGCTTCAAATACCTAATACTGCACACTATTGAAATACCTCCTCCTCTCCTTTATCTTGTTCCATGTCCATCATTTTCTCCATCAATTTTATTCTTTCCATTTCATTCATTCTTCTTTTGCTCTCCTTTGCCTTTTCCTTGCTCCTCTCCTTCCCCCTTTCTCTGTGCCTTACCCTTTCCTTACTTTTTCCTTTCTCCTTCTCCTCCTTCATAACATCCTTTTTCAAATCTGACACTAGATCAAACAAGTCCATGTGTCGCTATGAAAGGCAAAAGATTATATTAATATAAGAGGAAACTATAAAACCAGCATTTCTAACAAACCATTTCCATGAATAATAGATAAACTTACATCTGCCTTGGATTTCTGAGAAGACCTCTCTAGAACATCATCACAGGAAAGATCTGAGTCCTCTGAAAAGCTGAGGTTTCGTCTCAAACGCAAATCTAACAAATGTAAAAGAGAGGATGTTGAAACAGAACTTCAGAACATTTAAAATGGCAGTTTGATATAAAGCAAAGCAGACACAGAAATATCAATGACACTCCCGCTCACCTGAAGATCTGGCCATAGGTGATGCTTTCTTCACTCCGGAGTCTGCAGTTGTAGAGCTAGACGGGGTGCTGGGACAAGATTTGTCATCTTTTTTCTTTTTGTCTTTCTTGTAGCCAGAGAACACAGCCTTCCATAAAGACTTGTGTTTGGGAGGCGTCTCTTCAGTACCGGAGAGCCTGCTTTCATTCTTGGCCTTCTTCTCTTTCTTATTCTTGCGCGGAGAGAAAAGGGAGCTGCGCTTCTTACTCTTGGCCCCTGTGGAGCTTTCAGAGGAGGTGACAGAGCTGTCCAAACTCTTGCTTAACGGTGAGGTAAAAAAACGGTCAGGAAGCGCCTCTGCTTGCTTCTTGGACTCCAAGGCTTTCACAGCAGATGTCTTGGGGGAACTTGAGCGCTTTTTGTTTTTAGTAGCTACCTCGGAAACATTCCAGGCCACTTTGGCCACAGCGCCCTTCGATGACTCTGCCTCTTTCATTTTATTCAGCTGCTTGGCCATGGCATCTTTGAGGGCCTGGCTCTTCACGGACTTCTCCCTCTCTCTCATTCGTTCTTCCGCAATCTCTTTGGCTTCTGGAGAAAAGTGCTGGGGTCCCTTAACTGCTCTGGTCACCACAGTTCCAGGGATGTTGGGTTTCCCATTCTCCATAGCCAAAGCAAGGTGCAGGGGTGGTTTGTCCCTGTGCACCCTGCTGGTAGGTGGAGTGTAAAACCTCTCTTGTGCACTTGTGTCAGGGGTACGATCATCATAGGTGTCTTCCACATCATCAGCAAACGGGATCTCCTCTACACACTCTACAAAAGACTTCCTAACCTCATCTCTGCGTGGTTTATTGGGGTCCTTGGTCCTCATTACCACAGGTGGGTTCGTTCTGGGGGTTGGAACTGGAGTTTTTGCAGGTTTGGCCTGGGGAGGGCTGGTAGGAGTCTTAACTTTTGAAGGTGCTTTCTCCACTTTAGGTTCCTCAATAGTTTCACATAGATTGTCCCAAGTAACCAGAGGCTTCTTGTTGGTGAGGGTTGCAGGTTCCTCGTTTGGTGGAGGTGGAGGAGGGCTTGAGGGAGGCGTAAGCATTGTGGAGTCAGAGTTGTTGTAACTGTCACTTGTTGCTGTTTGGCTAGTCATGGTGCTACCATTTAAGCCAAGGCCAGAACTGCTGCTCAGCTCCCTTCTCTCCAAGCCATTGCTTTTGGGTTCCACAGGAGAGATTACCTGGCCCTCCAAAGTGATGTTAAGCCTTCGGATGACGGAGCGGCTCGTGAAGGTAGGCTTTGTCTCCTCAGAAAGGTCCTCTGGGGTGTGGGACTTGGACGATGTAGGCTCCGGGGTAGGGGTTTTGACAATGCCCTTTTCTATTATACTTCTGCTTCTGTCAAGTGGGGTGAGCCCCAAGCTCCTTCTAATCTCAGCACTCTTCTGCCAGAACTCCTCAATGATGTCTGTCTTCTTTACCGGCGTCTCCTCTATGGAGTCATGAGCTTTCAGATGTTCAATTCTCTTCTCCATTAAATGGGGCTTGGCCAGAGGGGTGGAGGTTACAGCAGGGACTGGTTGAGTCCTCACAGGTGAGCCTGTGGACAAGGGTGAGGAAGGCTCCTGACATGGTAGTGGCTGGGCACAAATCGGTGACAAGGGGTTGCCTGAGGGTGAGCAGGCACATGGCTCAGGCTGGACAGGGGACTTGGGGCTGACTGTTTCTGGTAGGGGGACTGGTTGGGAGCGGATTGGAGATGCCACAGCAACAGGCATATTGGGGCCCTTAGCCTCAGGTGTTAGTGAAGGTGGGGTGTGTGGGTGCATGTCAGGTAGAAAGGGCTCAGGGAAAAAACGTGTGCCAGGAGATTTAACCAGCACAGGTGAAGGTTTCTCTTTAATCTAAAAGTAAAAAAAGGCATTAAAAATATTTTTTTAATAAATTAACAGTGGCAGTCAAAAAACACAGGATACCAGGAAAATGGTAGACTATTATTATGATTAATAATGAATGAAAACACACATTACCTCCTCAAGTGGTGAAGTAGGTTTTTGTATTGGGGAAAGAATTACATCCACAATGAATTCTCTGGGACTAGCAGAAACATGCTCTGAGAGAACAAAGGAAGCAAAAACAATCAGGCCCCTCTTCAAATTACATGGCAATTTTTTCTTCTTATGTCTTACTACTGGAGCAGAAAGTGCATTAAAGCAATACAATCAAGCAACAGAAGCTTGCTACAGAGGGCCAATCCTAACGAGTGAATCAGAGCTTACCTTTTTTGGAAACATGTTCAGTGCTCTCTGGCTTGCCGGTGTCCACTGGGAGAGGCTCTGCCTCATCAACTCGCTGCGATCGAGCTTCAGCCTCTGCATCCGAAGGAATGTCGTCTGTGACACAGAAATCGATACATTGGGACATCTCATCTCATGTAATTATCCACAGCCATGCCTGGCAAACAAAACTGCAGTTTACTACATGGCAAATTAACATGAAAAACCTTCGTCCAGCTCAGTGCCAGGCTCGATGTCTGGACTTCCTGCCTCCGCATCCGGGTCATCCTCCTCTTCACAGGGCTCTGAGTTTACAGACAGAGGACAGAGTCAGCACAGTATAGCAGACAAAAATAGAAAGATCCTTATCGTTAGACCACATATGGAAAGGACCTTAAATCCATAGTTCAGGCAGAAATCAAAGTTAATATTCCCATTACCCCAGATACAGCTAATCAGCCAGAGCACGTAAGTTAAAGAGTTGCCTTTGTGGTTTCTGACACCACATGACATGTAATGGAAGCCCTGTGAAAATGCCCTGTACAAATGAGACTATGGAATGTAGTACTATACACTTTAAAAAATGACAGCAAGTTATGCACCATTGTAAACCAAATATGTATTTTGGGGATCATTTAATAGCTAAAGATGGGTTGCAGGTTACTGACTGGTATGGGTATGGTCTCATAGCTTGACTACAGTGTAGTCTATAACTGCCTGAACCATGCAAAAACAGTAGTTTCCATGTACCATTTCTCTAAGTATAAATAGGCTATTATCATATAGGAACAGGACAAACACAAATGCATGTGAAGTGCCATTAGTAGTTAATATAGGGGCATGCTCATATCCATTCACACATTGGCAAATGGATGAGGCTCAGTAGCTGGTAGTCAAAGAGAAGTTAATGAAAAGGGAAAATGACACAAGCAAAAAAGATGCCCCCTTCCACAGATCAGACAAAAAAGTTGAGGAAAAAGGTTTTTTTTGCAAAACATTTCCCTGGGGAACTTTCAGAAATCTGACAACCATACATGTTAGGCTTTCAGGATCTCAACATGGATCTGGACAAGGCTTTTTCCATTTCAAAATGACAGTCCCCATCCATTCCGGCACATAAAAAGTGTAATTTCATAACTCAAGTGGCTACAAATGGGAGGAAGAGAGTACATAGACGAGCACGCCAGAGATTTCAAAAAATCCCTTAACGTTGTCTCTGGCAAGGCACTGCATTTCAGCGCTCCAGTCGGTACCTTGTAGAGACAGAAATGGAATGAACAGCGCAGCTTTGAAAATACTCTCTAGATTACCCCTGCGCAAATTGAAATGGGGTTTGTTAAATCTGTGGCCTGACCCTGGTCTTTCCACTCTGCTTGAAGGCTACGGCTGGAATGACCTTCACAGCTCCTTCAAATACATCTCAGTACTCATAAACTCAAGAAAAGCTATGCCTTACAGTTCATACACGGGCCAGTACTTAGGTCTGGAAGAAGACAGATACTGAACCGTCAGGATATTCCTGTCCGAGTTAAAGGAAATATTCACCTCCTTTATCATGTGGTTCCAGCATGCAGCAGTGTGTTGAGTTAAGCTGTTAAGCTGTACCATGCAGTCTGTGTATTCCACCTGGATGTGGATACAACAGTGTCGCCTGTTATATTGATCCCAGCATCTATACATGCGTTGCCGTGTGCAAGGTTGTGCGTAAGGTATAGTGCGAAAGCTGCTGCACTGGTTGTCGGTGCTACCTCGAGACATTGAATCCAGCCAGGCCTTGACAGCCTCGTGACGCGCAGAAGTGTGGGAAGGGGCTAAAAGAATTCGGTCAACAAGCACATGAAAAACATAAACATAAAAAAGGGATGGTAAGACAATGGGGATTCAGGTAAGGTCTGCTTTGGAAATGCACCCGACCCACCCACACATGTACTGTAGTGATAGGAGGAACAGTCCAGGACACAAAATAATAATTGAAAATGAATACACATAAATAAGAAAAGACAAATACAAACACACACACACAATAAAAACATGTGACATGATAAAAAATATAAAAACAGACTGCATCAGTTTGGAATCACTGTCTTCAATAATATAGTTTTGTTTCAGATATAAAATCATTTGTATCATTTAAAGGGAAGGATTTTTTCATTTTTCCTTGCCTTTAGGGTGTTATATAACTCTTTCTGCATGTAAATGTGTCGGCAAAGCTCAATGTAACTGCCAGTCACTCAACTTAAACACCTTGTTGGAATTTCAGCCCTTTTCTCCATAACAATGTGACGTTATCTAGTAACAGAATACTTATTGGCTGCCTACCTGATAGCTTGGCACACCCTTATACAACACACAGAGAGCTAAACCACTAAAACGTCCTATTCTGAAAAGGTCTGCTCTCTTCTAGCTTCCAAAGGTGAATCAGGCCTACCAACTTTCTTCACCTGACTTTCAGGGCAGAACCAACCCCATTGTAGGAACAGTTACAGCACTGCAGGTGGAACTTATAGCAGTACGGCATACTGGCAGTTGACCAATCAGAAGAGAAGGGGCAAGCTGAAAAGGACACTAGGCTCCTTGAGAGGCACTGTAAAGATATAGGAGCTCTAACAGAGCATGTCAGACAGATGGGAGTTAGTGTATTTTAATAACAAGATGGGCTATTCGGGGTCCTTTCTGAGTGGTGTCTGCATGAGCTTTATGTGGGTGCTCTGCTTTCATCCCACAGTCTAAAGACATGAAGTCAGGTGAATTGGAGATGCTAAATTGCCCCTAGGCATGAGTGTGTAAGTGAATGTGGTTTGTCTGCCCTGCGACTGACTGGCAGCCTGTCCAAGGTGTTAAATGCCTTCTGCCCAGTGAGTGCTATTATAGAATTAGAAGACAGGAGATTGAACAAATAAAATAGCAAGTGATTCCAAACTTTTGAACATAAATAGTTATGACAAGGACAGCAATAATAAAAATAATATTTATGGTAAGCCCAAGTAGACAACACAACACTGCTTATCATGGATAAGAAGCGTATTAGTGTAGACTGAAAAAAACAGCAATACACATGACAATAACAGCAAACAAAGGAATAAATAAACAAACAACACAACACAACAGCACTGTTCATCATTAGGGAGCTTATTAGTGTGAGCAAGTGGAAGGACATGAAATGTGTTCTCAACATTCACAGCCAAATGCAGTCACATTAGAGTCTATTAGACATTCCCATTCTTTTTCTCCAATATATTAGTCCACACCCTGTGAGTGGACACCAGTGGCTGAGCAGGACTCCTCCAGGCTGGTTTACCTGTGCTGGACGGCGGTTGGCTTGGGACTGAGGGCTGTGAACCAGAGGCTGAGTAGGCCTCCTTGTCCCCCTCCATCTGCATATCCATCTGTGGGAGAAGGGGGTCAACTGGCTGCAGGACTTGCTGGATCTGCAGGTTTCTTGCTGTGCGGTTGAAGGTTGGAGTGGCATGGTTTAGATTTTGTGTGGGAAGTTTGAGGGATGGTTACACGCATAGGAGGATGTCACAGAGGACATTGGTGGGCCAAAAATGGAAAGGACAGCACGTCCCAGTAAGGAAAACGTCCAACGACAAGCAGAAAAGGGAACATGATGTTGGAGAGACAGAAAAAAAATAATGAAGAGAGAAAGAAAAGAACACTTTAGAACGGATTTCATAAGCTTTCAGGAGCTGTAAATAACTAACCCTTCAGGAACAGTAAAAGCATGCAGTGGCCCAGAAAACAAGAATGTCAGGCCTACTAAGTCCTAAATTCAAAAGGTAAGACCACTTGTTTAACTTCGCCACTAAATACTTCAAATAAGTCTGCAGTGATGCTTTGGATTGAACGTTCAGATTAGTGGCAACAACAAAAATGAAAAATATCCAAAACTTCGCATTACAGGCATGCTTGTGAAAAAAGAATAAAGAAAGAAAAAATAAAGTGGTTAGATAAAACAGTCCTGCATAGTTATGAATGTACTGATTGCACACACAGCTCAGTAGAAAAAGTTGTGGAAAAGAAACTCTGAACTTCAGGAAGTATTTTGATTAATTGCAATTCCATCAAAACTGTAATTAAGGCTGCACAATATGGATACAATAGAAATGTTGCAATCAAATATGCAATTGCACTGTGATATCGGAAATGGAAGGGGTTGGAAGACAAATCTGCATCAGACAGATTTATTGCACTCCAGAAGAACAGAACATGTAAGTGACACTATCAAGCTATTAAGTTAAAGCATGTGCATTTTATTCATTTTACTGACTTCAAAACAGGGGCACATCCTTTTAGCCTAATTCTGATATTTAAGCATTCGCTAGAGTGATTATTTCGAATCTCTAGAAAAATGATGAATGAGCAACAGAGGCTGCGTCTTGTGATGTGCGCTAAAACTACAGCTAGTTGGTTCTACCCTGGATGGTGAGGAGGGATCATCAGGGGGTCTTCCACACTAGGTTTTTTCCCCTTAGTGAACAATGCACATTGTTACTAACGTGTTACAGTGTCAGATTAAGCCACATCATCGCTAGCTTTTAATCATGTCCTCAACAATATGCTTGTTGCAACATGGCTCCATGTAGGTACTTGTACAGCACAGTGTCATATACATACTTACTTACAAGTATGAGCAAAACAGCAACATCTTACATTCCTGTGAGGCTTCCTGGGATGAAACAGCAAATACCTGAACACTGGTAACCTTAAACAGTTAACGAAGTACTCCAAATTAATCCTGTTCCAGTTTTTATAGTCTATAAATCTTTATGTATTGCAATAGTCAGATATGGAGATATAAAATGCTGCTGAATAAATATAATTATTATAATAAATTATGACCATGCACCCCTGTTAAAAACAAAATGGGGAAATCCATCATGGTTAAAAAATTAAAGAATAAATCACTTTTACTGAAATATGCTTTTTTTCGTATACTACAGCATTCTGTTGTATCAGTGGTAAATAAGTCTCAAATTGTGATCACGATTAACAAACGACATATTGTGCAGCCGTAGTTTAATATGACGTCAGTAATGTGTATGTGAGGAAAACACATCCAAATATCTTTATGATTTAAACCAGGTTAGCAGCTTTTTCCAACCAGTAATGATGTTACAGAGTTCTAATGTATACACAGGCCAAACACATCCACAGGCAGAGCTACCTTTAAATGTACCCGTATCCTCTTCAGCAGTGAGGTTCTCCAGCCATACACCTGACTGGAGCTCCCTCTGCCAAGGGTTATACTCCCCCTCTGCCAGCCCACACAATTACCCCAACACACACACAGTAGGGTAGGAAAGACAGGTGATTCACACACACACACACACACACACACAATGACAGACAATCACACATGCCCACACAGACCAGGAAATGGAGGAGGTAAGGAGAGAGGGATAAATTGAGGATGATGTTTGCACAGCACAAGATGACAGACAGCATGATCAGACACTGAAAACCAACCACTCCATTATATGTTCACAGGGTTCACATTTTAAAGTGGAATTCCATAAAGCTTTCTAGAGTGGAATGATAAGAAATGCTTCATTCTGGAGAAACTTAAGTAAAAATTCTACACAGCGAAGGTGATAAGACCATACAAACATCAGTCAACACTCTAAAAGCTACATCACAGAAAGCAATTACAGAAAACAGTTGTGAAGTCTGAGACATGGTTTTATGAGTTTAGAGGCGGTTTGGTCTAAAAAGTAATTTTGAAAGTCCATTATTGTGAAGTTGTACAAGCCAGCCTGTGAAAGGCAGGACAGTCCTGCAATAAAACTTTAGCAGTTTCACCACTACGTCATAATATCAACATTACTTATGGAAACATTCGCTGATTTGTGGTAGAAATAATGATTAATAACTGAGTTGTAGAGATCACAGCCCCTGCTTCTGAAGTTTCCACAGAATGAACCATTACACAACAAAACACTATGAATGACACTGTTCGTATCTCGGCCACTAAATTAAGAAGGATTTCTAATAGAATCAGTGGAATTCTGCTTTAAAGCCTTATAAAACATTAAACTTGAAAAACCACCCACAACTGCCACAAGCAGCCTTTGCCTGCAAGACAAACCTAGCTCACCTAAACACAAACAATTACTAGGGATGCACAAAAACATGAGAAACATACCCTTACCATCAAATAACTGACTAGAAATGAAAAAATGGTATCAGACAGATACAGATCTGACCAACATTTCAAGAAGCTGTTGGCGTCCAGTGCTAAAAAATAAATCTGTTTTATTAATTTTACTTCTCTATAAAAATCTGTGTTAAATTTGTCCGTAATGCTAATTAACAGATGTAGTCTTTGTCAGGTTTATGTTCAATGCAAAGAACTGGCATCAGCCTATGCCGCCCAAACTATTACTGTTCATTATAATAATAGTAATAATAACAGTAATTACTATTATCATTATTATTATTCTAAATGTAGTGTTTTGTGAATTATATAATTAATTGTAAAGATCTAGAAGACGTACAAGTAATGTACATTAGAGCTTCCCTTCATCTTGCCTACCGCTTACTTAGCACTGTACAGTGCAAAAGAAGAAACTTGCGGACAACTGACTGAAACCCAAACAACAGAAAAACAAAATATCAGATACAGCTCCAGCACAACATACCAGTCCACTTTATTATTTCCTCTTATCTGTGGTTTCCACTGTATGCGTGCTTTGTCTGGAACCTATTGACTTATTCAAGATTAAACAACTGGTCACACAATCCTGCTACCAGCATTATAACCAGTCAGACAAGGACAGATGCAGAGCACACATAGAGAATGAGGTGGACAGAGAAACAGGGAAAATTAAATATACAAACACAGCACTCCCCGTGTCATGTGACTTTGTGCTTTTCAGGCCCACCTACTTTCATTTTACCAATTCAAAGATGTAATAAACAGACAACTTTAATTTACCTTCACTTGATTCTTCCTCCTCTTCTTCTTCTTCTTCTTCATCCTCCTCGTCTTCATCTTCATCCTCTTCCTCATCCTCTCCCTCCAGCACCCCTTCCCTCTGTTCTCCCTCTTCTCTTTCTGCCCCAGCATCGCTCTCTCCCTTCAATTTTGCGTGAAGCTCCACAGCCTCCTTCCATGGAACTCCTCCCAAGTCAGAAGGTGCTGCCGGCTCCAGCTCCTCGTCCTCCTCCTCCATGTCAGACTCTGAGCTACTGTAGAGAGAGAACAGTGTATTATTACACACAGCCTTAATCATCGCATCGGCCTGTTCACTACTGATGACAACAATTACAGACACACAGTATCACTGATGCACAGTACCATAACAACCTGGGTGCTTCATACAATCAATTATCTTTAGCGGGGAATTTTCACAGCTTCAGGTTTCCCTGCATAAAACAGGTTTGTTTGTGAGTGTGAAATCATCTCATTTAAAGTCTTTCTGCAGGTTACTAGATTAAGAACAGCTGGTCAACTGTAATGTGTGCCTGGTAAGTGATGGAGGATAAGACATAGCCCCATCACTTCAAATAGACATAATGCCGGAGCAGTTTTTTCTTGAGGTCACATTATAGTTGTAACTCTGAGTGTCCCCATTTTGTTTTGTTGCTAGTTGGGTCATATCGGTTTCCTCCCTTTCGATTATGCAAACAAAACTACTTGCATGCTAATGGCTCCACCTTACAGAGAATCTTCAGCCTGCTAAATATTGCTAAACAACGAGTGAGTTGTAAGGCAAGTCCATGTGATGCAGCAAATCCAAGTATGTATGACATGTGATCCTTTGCCGTGAAATGAAATACCTGGAGCCTTCGTCTACACCCGTGCCTTTATCCAGCACACTACTGAGATTGTGTTCTGCTAGCGTCTCCTCTGGAACCTCCTCAAGTTCCTCCTCACGCTGCATGGAAAGCCGGTAGTTCTCCAGCTCGATTCGCTCAGGGGTTCCTCTCAGACGCTTGGCCAGACTGGGCTCTGTCACCCCGTTCACTTCTGGAACTACAGGGAACAGTAAGGAAAGGTGGAAAAGATGTTTCATTTGGAGATCAAAGGATTGAGATGTAGGTTTGCAGACAATACATAAGCCATACAAAGATGGCTACAGGCTTAATTACAAACCTCTGTGTACAGTCATCTTCAGCTGTTTCTACAGCTACAAAAGATCAGCTCATGTACAGCAGTGGCTACTGATCATTGGAAAATGAAGTAATTGACATTGGATTCATGCTGGAATGTTGTGGTAAGCATTTTCTGAAGGAAGCATGTGTGTATCTCTGGCATTATGCTCTGTTCCAAATGTTTTAATCACAGTACAAAATTCAGTGTAGTCTTTATTAGAAGTATTATTTAAGTGACAGATCTTCTGTTCGACATCTAGTCAGTACAAACAGACAAACACAAACTTAGTAACTTATTGTCAAATTTATTTATGCATATGATTTATTAACCTACATCATATAATGAAATGAAAATGTTTAAATATGCCGAACTATCAAAAATATTACATCTTAATAAAATACAGGAAGTTGGTACCTTGCCTTTTTCCCATCCCACAAAGCAACACTTCATAATAAAACCATGTCAGAATTTGAACTTTCTAACTTTCTTGATGAACTTTGAGTGGGATAAGTGTGATGAATAAAAGCATGACATTTCCTCCCTATAAAGGGAAAAGGAAAAAATATATTCCTGTGCTGCTAAGTGATCAGAGAAAAACCCCAACCCCATACTTAAGGTTAAGAGATAAAACCGTGAAATATATCAAATAAAAAAGAACAAAGAAACATACAAAAAGACCAAGGTGAGTATGTATGTGAATGTGTGGTGTTGAGTTAAAGAGTGTAGCATGGTGCAAACCTAACACTAAGGCAACTATGGAAAACAACAAAACCTACTAACTTCCCAATACTACCTGAATAGGTTCTAACTTATTAACATTATTGTTATATATGTTATAGTTTAGTATTATAAGCTACTACCCTGGACCTGAGTGACCTGAGCTAAACACACTACCACAAACATTTCTGATGCAAGAATTATATATTATTTGTTCAGTCTACTGGTTGGATGTTGAACAAACAACCTCTACAATGTATATTACACTCTAAACTACACCAGAATATTTGTATATAATCAGTAAAGCTTTTCACTGTTAGCTTAGTAGAATAAAAGTTCTTTAAATTCTTAAGCATCTTCTAAGCATTATTAGTCCTATACACTTTTCCTGTAATGTGGATCATATGAGTGATGAGTGATGGGCAGATGGGGTTAGTATGCAGGAAAAGGTTAGAAATGCACAAACACTGAGAAAAGACAGAGGGTGTGATGGGCTACGGCTACAGACCAATCACAGGCACTGATGCAGGCACTAGCTGAGCGAGAGGCTGCTCTGATAGGAAAGGGGAAAGGTAAAGCTTACAGAGTCATCCAATCACAGGCACTGATACAAGCACTACATTACAGGGCTTCACTGCTAGAAAAAGTACAAAAACACAGGCACTGTTACAGGCAGGAACTAGAGACAAGAGGTGGAACAGAAGAAGATTTCAGCAACAGAAAGGTAAGAAACAGGCAGCAAATCAACCATACAATCTCCACATGTTATAGGTACATAAAGAGCATGCAGGCAAAAAACTAATTTTTGATTTCACTTTAATGTATCTACTTCATTGCTGTGATCATTTATATGCTCTAGAGCCTTGAAATAAAAAGCTAGCTAGTAGGGGTGGGCAATATGACAATATTTTATTATTGCATGACATTACATAACACTTGCGTAACGCTTTTCAGAGCAAACTGTCCAGACTGTCAATACGAAGAAAGCACTGAAATGGGAATTGCAGGCCAGTGCCAGTATATAATATCATTATTTACATACACTAAGCAGCTATAACATTAAAATCACCTCATTGTTTCCACACTCAATACCATATTGATAAACTCCAATTATCATACTACTCTACTCTTCTCATTATACTGGTGCACTTTGTAGTCTATCTATCCCCTTTTTACCTAGCTATCCAGCTAACAGTATCCTGTGCACATCCTCTGACCACTGACAAATGACTAGAGGATGTCCAACACAAACTGTGCAGCAGCAGATGAGCTACTGTCAGCGCCACCAAACGTTCTGCTCCTTCAGACTGCAATAAATAGACCATTAATGACTGGAACCTGAACTCTGCTAATTTTGGTCTTAAACCAAAATGTCTCAGATGTTACGAGCCAGCATTTATGGAACGCTGACTTTAACAGCATGTTTCATTATAAAGAAAGCAGTGAGGAGTGCTGTGCATTCAGCATGCTCCAATTTGCCCAAACCCCAGCAAAACGAGATACATATTATATACTGGTAATATGTCTTCATATGTTGACACTGTATTTCTGAAATATTGCCCACTTCCTGCTGGCTAGGCTCTTCTTTGCCTGAACATCTTTACTCATAGTCAACTTTAATTAAAAAGCATAATTTTACACAATATCTATTGCACACGTCCAAGATAAAAACATTCAATTAAATATGAGAATATGAATAGCACATCCTCAGAGAATACACAGATCAGGGGAGCCAACACTTCAGTAGTGTTTAGTAGCTCATCTCAGATGCTTTAGTAGAGAAGGAGCATGCTAGAGGATATTGAGCAGGAGGTTGAGAGTGAAGCAGGAGAAGAGGTATATGCAATAAGTAAGGAGGAAGGGAAAGTCTAAGGGGTTGTGTGCCACCTGGTGGCGAGTCCAGGACAGTGCGCGGCGCATCGAGCGCACTGAGCCCCCCACCCCAGGACAGAGGCGCAGGAGAGGGCCAAGAGAGGAAAGGTGGGTACCTGAAGGCCGGCGCTCCACAGCGGCCTGAGCTGCCGGCGCTCGGCCAGGGGCATCCACAGTGACTGGAGGTACGGCTGGGGCCGGGGGCTCCTTAGAGCACACAAAAGAAAAGATTTTTTTATTACTTCATATAACAAAGAAACAAGAGATATCAGAAATGAACACAAATGAGGGAGTAAAGATCTACACTCTTGAAGGACAGCAATGAATTTCACACATTTCTACACTGCCAATGACTGGACTTGTGTGCATAAAGTGATCAATACTACCTAGCTGTGGGGGCAAACACGGTTTTGCAGGTGACACCATTTGTAGTCTGGTTTAAACAAATTCTTATAAATATTCTAGTTTCATCTTTTATTGTCTGTTTGCTGCCCTAGTGTATTATATAACTGAGGTGACAGCACACAATGCTGTACAACCTGCAAAGCGCACAATATAATGTTCAATTTAAAGTTAGCCTCTGGAAACAGCAGAGAGCAACTTCCTGGGCAGAGACGTCCACTGAAAATTGATGCATCTCCAAAATGGAAATGGTACAGAGAGGAAAAAAAAAAACTCTATTGGTTGATTCATTATGAAACTATGACAGTGAGCAGCTAACATTTTCAAATTGTTTACAGAGCACAGATCTTGTGGTGTACATTGAACTGTCATTTTTACCAATGATCATAGTGGCCAATGTTTGAAATTTGAGAATTCAGGTTACACTGATTTCTTAAAGAATCAGCCTTACAGATGTGCATTCTAGGTAAACACTGATGGTGTTTTTACATATTTCTAACCTTGTGTATCAGCACCACCTTCTGGCAGCATTCAAAAGCATCACATGACTCTAGGTTTTTTGAACTAGCATATGAATAAGTTCAGAAGCTGAAAAGTTCTGCCCAATTCCATACATGTAAATGTAGTGTAACTATCTAGTTGATCTACACCGCAAAACACGATTCATTTAAAATCCTTCGCTATCCAAGTCAAGCCAACTAGAAAAAAAAACATCACATAGAGTTCTACTGTTAGTCATTGAAATGCATACGCACGAGCATAAAACCGTGCACTCAAAGCGAAGCAAACATCTCTGATTACTGGCAGGCAGTCTGTACCTTTGAGCGGAGTGGCGCAGGAGCAGGAGCAGGCCTCTTCCTCTGGGCCTGTCCGGACAGGCGGTAACAGTAGTGCGGCTTACAGTAAAATTTTCCTACAAGACACAGACAAGAAAGCACAGTCAGTATACACACACACACACACACACACACACACACACACACACACAAAATATACTATCTAGCATTTTAAATTATCAACAAGAACATTCAAAACCTACTCTAGAGTAAACCGTTTACTACAGTACCAAAATACTCTTTGCATGCACATTTGCTTCATATTCATGCCAAGTGGGAAGTCACTAAACAGTCTGGATTTGAGGAGGGGTCAAGGGGATGAAGAGAAAAAGAACTACTCTGTTTGAGGCAACAATATGCCAGTGTGTCAGGAGACAAAGGAAATCTTATGACCTCGAGCCATGAAGAACAGAGCAACAGAATGAACAAGGAGAACTCATGTCTTGATGGTGCCAATTTATGCAGTGTAGTATGTGATTGGACTGTTTGTTGTGTCGACTGTGCACGCTTCCACATTACATTTCAAATAAAAAATGATTAAAAAAGGTAAAAAAAATAATTAAATAAATGGGGGACATCAACAGGACAGTGACTCAACCTCCAGGATGTGTAAGGACTATTAGAGGGAGAGTGATGGACTACTGCGTCAAGTAACCCGGTCTACACAATCACCCCACATAAACCCAGTTGAGATGGTTTGGGATGAGTTAGACCGCAGAGTGAAGGAAAAGCAGCCAACAAGTTCTCAGCACACCTGGGAACTCCTTCAAGGCTGCTGGAAAACCATTCTAAGCGACTACCTCATGAAACTGATTGAGTGAGTGAGCAAAGTTGTCATCAAAGCAGAAGATGGCTACATTGGTATGAAAGATTTTCTGGTTTGTTCAACAGTTTTTTGATTTCTATATAATTCCACATGTATTCATGCATAGTTTTGATGTCTTCATTATTAATCTACAATGTAGAAATCAATAAAAAAAAAGAAGAAAAAAAACTGAATGAAATGCTTCCAAACTTCTGACTGGTACTGTATATACAATATTATGCAAAAGCTGTGCTCTCTACAGACACGATTTATTTAATATATATAACATATTGTGGGGGGGGGATTATTTCTACAATGTGACATGAAGGCGCACAATTTATGCTTTACTTTTTCCAATGTGTTAAACAAATAAATAAAGATTCAGAGGAATGGAATCTGGTTGGACTCTAAGCACAAATCACTTGTAATCAATGACTGCTTTGAGTCTGTGACTCGTCTCCAAAACAAAACAAAACAAAACAAAAAAATATATATATATATATATATGATATTTTGCTCTGTGATTCTACGATCTGGTCTGTAAAACAGGGATTTTCCATCCCTTACTGTCTTTTTCAAGCTTTTTCCAATTTCAACATCGGTTTACTCTCCTTAGTGGAAGTGTTTTAATTCTTAGAGAATTCAGCTCAAACTAAAGCATACCGTCCTCCACGTCAAAGGCATAGGAGGAGAGGCGCAGGGTGGTGCCGCAGTAGTCACACTTAAAACAGCTGCGATGGAAGAACTTTCCCTCCGCACTCAGACGCTCCATTACGTACACGCGCTTCCGGCAAAAGAAGCACACATCGCTGCCCCCGATGTTCTGAGGGAACTCCTTACGCAAAGAACCCTGCAGGGGAAAAAAAAAACAAACATTTAACATCCAGTTACCTGTTTGTGGTAGAAATAAACACTTGCAGGCATTGATGAAACAGTAGTGTCCCAACTCAGCACAGCACATAAAACCAAGCCTTGGTCAGGATAACACTTTCAAATACAGCACCGTATTCAGAAATGACAATTCATGAATCAACATTTGGTTCAGTGGTTCAGTAAAAAGGAAATAATGGCTAATGGCTATAACTACCTGCTTTCCCTCTGACACCTCCGTGCTACACTTACATTATATATTTCTACAACTTTATATACACATGTGTATATATATATATATATATATATATATATATATATATATATATATATATATAAACTTTTTTTTTTAGTTTTTTTAATCTTGAGAATCAGCCTAATAATATTTTGACCCATTAGGACCTGTAGATGATAAATAGTGCTCCAAAATATAGTGGAAAAAAGAGGTCATTTCTGAATGTATGCATCATCACAGGGCAAAATTCCTAGTTAGTGTAGTGAAGCGTCCCATCTATAAAGGGAGGACCTGCTCTAAAGGACAAAATTAGCCAAACACCATTACAAGCATTTTAGTCAGTCACACTGGATGCTACGATGCATAACTACAACTCCCAGAATTCTTACCAAATCACTCTTCTCAAAAGGGGGGCTGACATTCTCCTGAGTTTGAAGCTGACTGGCTATTTGCTCAGCCAGTGAGCTCACTCCCCCTGTGTACATCTTTACATATTGCTATGGACGGTAGACATATGAAAAGGGAAATTGAGAGAAAAGAAGAAAAATAAATGGAGGAGTTAAGTTGGAAATGTGCCGTGTTGGTAGGTTGGAAATGTGCTGTGTGATATTTACAAACCATTAACGGGCAGACTGTGAAATAGTTAATGAAGGAGCGTGATTGGTTGATCGGGTGTATAGATGTGAGAGGATGTGAAAACAACAAAAGCCACGCACACGCAATACCAAGACCACACACACCACATAGACATACACTTCATAAAAGCCTGTTGGTGTACAACCACTACGATTCCGCATCTGTTTCCATATATCA
This sequence comes from Prochilodus magdalenae, assembly GCA_024036415.1. NCBI lineage: Eukaryota > Metazoa > Chordata > Actinopteri > Characiformes > Prochilodontidae > Prochilodus > Prochilodus magdalenae. The sequence goes on along the minus strand of JAMWET010000310.1, from coordinate 1,257,422 downwards.
AGATCAAGGAAAAAAAGATCAGTCTACACATACAATTTTATCAGGACCAGTTAGTTAGTTAGAAACCATCATCTCTAAAGTCATACTATCACCATGAAGTGTGTCATCATAGCCATGCATGACAAAATAATCATAAGCACAGTGAAATATGAAAGCTTCTGAAAGTAACAAGCCATTTTTCATCACCATCAGTAAATCAGTGCAAGAATTTCAGTCCTGTCAGTTCCCCCGATCTCTATAGTTAGTGTTAGATGTGCTGTATCAAATTTGAACAGTTCTGATAAATGTGTAATATTTTTAAGGATTTATAAAATTTTAATATGTTTCAAAAAGAATGCTCAAATATTAATGTTCAAAATCTCTCTTGCCACTGCAGCTTCTAAATAAGAAGTCTTATGACAGATGCAACTAAACAAAGTATTATTTAATTTGTTCACAGTTCTATATATTTACAATGACAGTTTTATTTAAATTCAATGGCTGATTAAATACCATGAAGTTTAAACTATACATTTATTTATTTCTGAATATTGGAATATTAGAAGATATCAGAATCTTTATTTACGAAGCATTAAGTGTACAGAGAATCTGTTATTGATATGTAATAAAACATTCTCTGTATTAAGAACCTTTTAATAACAGCTTGTTTTGAGTATACAGTAGTGCACAGGCTAATGCTTCATCCTGAGGGACATGTGAGCAAGTTAGCCACAGAAACACACAGGTGCACAGCTGGCCTCATGTGCTTTAGCTGTAGACTACCTGTCGGAGAGAAGCAGGAGAGGAAAGGGGAGTGCCTGAGGGCAGCTCACGCACTCTGTGCCACTGCTCAATAAAGAAGCGTGAAGGTTTTTTCTTAGGCTCCAAAGGACAGAGAGAGAGGGAGAAGAGAGGCATTAAATGACTACAGTGGAAAGTAGGAACATGAATAGAGGACAATTCGGCAAAAAGACCTGTTCTATTCTGCAAAACCAAACATCTTTTCATTATTTTACTGCTATCTTATTATTTTTGTGTAAGTTTGCATATTACACTCTGGTATTAACACATCAGTTCATCAACAGGAAATTATTATTTTTTTCCTATTAATTAATTAATTTAATCAATCAACATTTCATTGATAATTTGTGCCGCTTAACATACAATAGCTTCTGCTAGGCATTTTGGTCTTTGGCGGCCCCCAAAGTGTCAGGCCATGGTGGGCTGGGGCCAAAAATAAAACAATACACAAAGTAGGTGGATGGGTTTCAAAGCAAGCTTTTAGATGCAAAGCATTTCATTGTAACCATCATGCACTCTCTCACCTGCTGACTAACATTTAAGATTCTCCACAAGGGGGCTCCACAAAGAGTAGCTTTTGCTGCTTCATTTGAGCTGTTGCCAAAGAATAAAATCGACGGTGTTCTTACTACATAGTTGTTTTGGCCCAGTTAAATGCCCTCTGGGGCCAACACTGGCTTGCAGGCCAAACTTATGCAAAATTGATTTTAGTATTACTGACTGGTGGTTCCCAACCTAGATCTCAGGCCCTTGTACTATAAGTTGTGCTGCAGGAAAAATATCGTTTGGAAGGCCCCTAAGGACCAGGCTGGGAATCACCGACCCAATACGAGTGACATGAACTAGTACAAATGGGCAAGTCAGAAATATTATATCAGAATAAGCTGCAATATTTTGTTTTTCTATTTAATACATTTATAACAATTAAATATCCAGATGATGTTTAAAAGGTTGTTATGATTAATAAAAATAAACTATATTTATTAAATTTGCCATATGATAAGCATCTAGGTATGAACATGGCACTTCACACATGCAGTTGGAAGGTGTGGTTTGAGTACTGATAATTATCCACTCATAGAAGCATAATTTATCATGATAATGTTAATCATTATTATTTAGTTTAGTCCTATAAACAAGGTACTTTTGGTGTTTATCTATTAATAAGGAATTGTATTTTGGAACAAAGAGTAGCTATCAAAATATTAGTAATATACTGTAATGACCTACTGAATGGTAACATATTAAAATGATCTAGGCACTGCAGATGTGACAGAAGGCCGGAATGGAGGGGTCACCTTTGGCCTGGCTGGCTTGTCTTTAAATAGAGAGGCTAACCTCTCTGCTCGCTCCTGGATGCTGGGGATGTGTAAAGGCACTTGTTCATCTGAGTGCAATCTCTGACTCTCCTGTTGGAGAAAAGCCTACTCTGGTCACCAGGCAAAAAAACAGGAGGTACTGTCCAGGAATTCAAGACCACTGTCAGAACAAGTAAGCAAATGGGGACATGGGTTCATGCACAAGAGTCATGCTCAGGCAGGACTACCTGCTGCTGAGGATCAGGGGAGGAGGAGGGCTGCTCAGGGGTCAGCCCATGGGTCAGCAACCACTGCTCCAGAAAAAAGCGGGAGGGCTTTTTCATAGGCTCCAAATAAATAAGACAACAGAGAGAAGAGGCATAGACTCTTAATACCCAGTCAGAGGAGAAAGTAAGAAATACCACTAGTAACAGGAAAAGTGGAATAGTACAGCAGCTCTGACCTTTAGCCCTTACTCCAAAACCAAACTGGCCATGAGTTATGAAATGACACCAAAAATATGAAGTGCTTGGCTCATTTAATGCTCTACCTGGGGTTTGGCAGGCTTGTGAGGGTGACTGGTAAATTTAGTAGCTAATGTTTCTGCTCTCTCCTGAATGCTAAGAGCATGGCCATGCTCAGACACCTCTGTGGGACAGAGGTCTGTCTCCTGTGGACAAAAGGCACGCAGAAATGATTCACCATATCTATATATGCACGTATACATAGCCATGCATATAACATTATGCATATAAAGAAGACTGTACAGATGTAAACCTTTGCCACCCTTAATTTATTTTAGTTCCAGTCAAAATAGTCATTAAGTAAGTTATTGCATTAGCAGTGCTGCTTTTCTCATTCACATGTGAATGCATGGCACCAAACATCTTTTAAAGAGGTTTCAACTGGAGTCTCAAACCACTCAGTAGGGAACAAAAACAATCAGGCACAGCAGGCCCATGCAACAACACAGTTACCCTGTAAGAAAGTGGGAGATGGTCCTGGGTAGTGCCATCCTCCCCACCACCATATTCTGTGTGAACACCCTTCTGTAGAGCACATGAAGAGGCAGCAGACTTCAGCATCCCTCAAATGATCATCAAATTCAAGTGATTTCTCTTAGACTTTCATATGCTCTATTTTCACCAGTGGCTCTCAAACCGCTTCTCAGGAAACCCCAGAGGGTCCATATCTTTGCTAAATGCCTGTGTGGTGGCAATTGGAATGGGGCAATACTGACTGTCCACAGGATCTTGAGAACCAGACTGAGAACCAGAGTTATGCTGCTGAATTGCACATGTATTGTACATGCATGAAACGAGACTCAAATGCTTTCAAACCACACCTGCCTTCCACTTAAGCGTCAGTAGGTGGTGCTGCAGTATCAAGAAGAGATGGACATGCTGATAATTGTTTAATGCTTGCAGAGACCTCCTTCTGCACACTGTTCCATGGTTCAACATGCAGAAACCATGCACATTACCAAATCTGTAAAAATGTTTTGGACATAGAGAACTGTCTTTTATTCACCACCTTTTATTCACTTTCTTTACACTTAAAAAAGCCCAGAGCTTAATACAGAGGAATGTGTTTGGGATTACTTGGATAATGAGAAACAGGAAGTAAAATTGACCGCTAAGACTGAATTTGGAGGTCTTTGCATTAATGACAATCAAAACTGTATGTATGATTAGAAATCTATCTTCATGATGACCCCAGCACAACGTTTATTAAGGTTAGACAGGAAGTTAGACAGAATTCCATGCTTTGTAGAAAACTAGCTGAAGTAATGACAAATCTACCAAACATTTATAAATGAAGGCTAGTGTGCAAAGCTGAGAAGATTAGTAGAACAGCAAAGTGAGACAGTAAGAAAGGACTGATGAGGAAAAGAGGGCAGCCATGTCAAGGGCATGGCAAAGAGTGTCACCTGTGTGTGTGGAGAGAGTGGTGGAGATGAGGATGAAGGAGGAGAAGAAGAAAGCAGAATGGTTTTCTTAGGGCAGCTTCGCAGGCCATCGCTGTTCCTGCTTGCCTTCAGAGAGACAGGAGAGGAACGAAAAAGCACCCAGTCACTCTCCAATCTCACATCAAACAGACGTCATCATATCTGCACCAAAACACAGCTACTCGCAGTATCCATTATACGCAATCAAGCGTCTGACATTTTCAGCTGCCTAGTTAACCTCATAATGTGATGATAATGATCAGTCAAAAATAGGAGAATGAAAAGAGAGCTGTATGGTTAAAGGAAAACGTCTCCTCAAAAGATCCCTTTGCAAAGGAGTTCATTCATCCATGCTGTATTAAATCTAGTCAGTCAGGCTCCAAACATAGTAAATGGTACGACGCAAAAAGTACACAATGCTAATGATTCACAAATGAACATATAAACACACACAGGAACATAAACAGACCACCCATACAGGAATGTGTGAAAACAAAGCTAGCTACGCCACAACTAAGCCACCACAGTCTGACAGTGAGGAATATTGAAGAAATAAAACAATAAACAAGGGCTACAGACCATTTAGCAACATTCTGGGAATGGAAACAGACTGCTAACTACAGCAAGCGGGGTGAATGTCTGCTTCAGGGAGGATTTTACCCACTACAATGCCAAAGTCTAATCAACTGAAAATATCACAAACATCCACCTAAGCACCACCACGCTTTAACACAGTAGAAGTGTATACCTTTACTATCCTTATTTGCATGGCCAAGTGCAGACTAGTAGGGTTCTGTGCATTCTCCATGGAATCTCAGGGTCCGTTCTGGAATCTGTACTGCATACTGCCAACCTCACTGACAAAAAGCAGTTCCACTGCCAATATTCCCAATGCT
>JAMWET010000310.1:1025000-1247500 GCA_024036415.1 Prochilodus magdalenae | reverse complement strand
AAACTGAAAAGCTACAGATCCTCTTAAAAACCTCTGTTCCATTCAAGAAGACATAACCTGCATGGAGGAGTGGGAATGATTTAGTGTTTCCAAAATGGTTACATATTAAATTTGTTGTGCACATTCTTCTGGAGTATTTCTATTGGTCCGCTTATCATGAAATGTTAACACCAGATAAAGAGTAACTGAAATTTTTAATTCTTTAAATAAATAACAAAAAATTTAAAAGAAGATTAAAAAGTTTTAGTTTCGGACAGCAACAATGTGATACAACATATCATATGATATGATTACATAATGTAACGTATACATTAATTGGTGTTACATGGATGCTGGATGTTGCTGACAAAAATGGAAACTGCATTCACATGATTAAAATAATGTTCCTGAATTTATATAAGCATTCTGAGAAAGATTTGTTTGTTCATACACATAAGGAATCCTAATAAGGCAATTGTGATAAACAATAATTAGTACATACAATAATGTGATTAATTACACACAACGTTTAGTGAATTACACACAACCATGATTAATTACTCAAACTGTTTGAAAACCGCACAAATATCAGAACTGAATAATGCTTTGTCCCAGTGGTGTTATTAAACAGCAGAGCAGTAATAATACCTTCGGGTTGCGTTTCCTTGAGATGTTAATGCTCTGGCCCAGCTTGCTGAGGAAGGAGATGGGTGACTTTGTGCTGGCTATAAGTGCAGCTTTCTCCTCTGGACTCAGGTTGTGGTTTTCTGAAAGACAGCAAAACCATATCAAAGGGAGCTATAGACAGCTTCTGAGGTCTTTCAATAATCAAGAATGAATCAACATAATCAATCTCTACTCATCCAATTCCAACACACCACTAGGTTGAAGGTTTTCTTCTTGTTTCTATGAAAGACAGTCAACGCAACTGCACTTGAAACACTAGCACTGTAGATGTTACTATGCCTGTGGTTAATTACGAAGAACTTTTAAAACAGGGCCATAAACAGATCACAACACAGTAAAATACCAAGGATCACAGCTGAATCAGGCCTAATTACTGATTCACTGGCGTATGCTCTTATCAGTCAAGCGCATCAGGACATCCCTCCCCTCTGACCACTCCTCTTCTAATTACATTACTACTCACCACCAGGAGGCACAGTGTCCTTGAACATCTCATAGAACTGGGTGAGGTACATGACCATGGAGAGTTTGTCAGGCTCCACCACAACTGACATCTCCTTCCCCGTCATAATAGGCGATATTCCAAACTCCTTTTCAGCCACATCAAAAGCCAACTGGTTATTCGTCTCCACATTCTTCTCATCCAAGGACTCAAAGTCACTAAGGTTTTCAAAACACAGATTAACACACATCATCAGACTTCAATGACAACCTATTACCAACAACACTGAGGCCTTTGGCTGTGCTCTGGACAACCTAAAGGTCGAAGGTGAGTAATGTTACCTTACAAGTAAACTAAAAATAGTTCCATGTACTTGGACAGAGTAGCATGGCCTAACCGCATGGTCAATATTTACAAAGACAACTAGGGTACTGGAGATGTGTGTGTTGTGGGTGAGAGGATATCAAACTATGCAAAATCCAGGTTATTCCATTAATGCTTACCTACAACACTGCAAGAGCTAACAGACTAAAACAGGCACCACAAAGCTGGATCTAGTAAAGGTCACTCTAAACATTTACTCTAATGGAGAGTCAGGATAATGCTAATGTGCGTCTTAGAGGTAATGGGTTTAACAGCTGCTCTGAGGGAGACAAGTGAGTGAGAGAGTGATCTATTTATGAGAAGTTATTGGGATCCGCTCTCATTCTGCAACTGGCAATATCTCAGAAGTTGAACAGCAGCTGCTTTAACCGTGTTTTGTTTGTATAATACATTTATCATTTTTAGGAACATTTTGTGTCGTTATGAATAAATAACACAATTATGATTATTTTTCAAATATTGTTGATGATAATTACAACCAGTGACTTGTATAGTCAAAAGTGGTGGGAATGATTTCCCGGTAACACCTGCAGAATAATAACATTAACCTTCCTCACATTTCTACATTTCAACTACATTGCAAGTCAGATAGAACTGTCAAGATTTTTCAGGCTTTGATTTACATAGAAGACACAGGCCAACACATTTATATATCATTTCATAAAATGAAACCGATACATATGACCTTATTTCTGTTCTTGAAATAGAACCCCGACTGTTAGGAAATCTATGCCACAATACAGTGTACAGGTTAAATACCATTCAAACATGTTGCAGACACCAAACAAAAATTCTTTACTATTACAAATAGATTTTTTTTGCTGCCACATCAAATGAATGCACCCTCTCTCAACTACCTAGAGAGGAACAACAACCTTAATACTCATTTAACTCTAATATCTCAAATATCTCATTCAGCCTATCAAGCTTTAGCTAGTTAACCAGCACTGTTAGGTTAATGTCATACGTTAACAGCAGTGGGCATGTACACTTTTGTAAGTCATACAAGTCTTAACAGTTAGGTTTCCCTTTTGACAATACAGGGTGACTAGCAATGTTGAAGTCTTTATCTACTCTATATGGACTACTGCCTATGACATTGATTGTTGTCACATATCAGGTTCATTGTTGGGTTAAGGTTATCTTGAACATTGTTAGTTGCTGGAGTCAGTTAATTCCATATTCCTGATCTTTATTTTTAGAACCTTTTCACATACATGTAAATAAGTAATTAAATGAAAGTAGTTGATTTCAATAATTGGTTTATGCTATCTTTGTCAGACACAGTAAGAAGTGAACTATCATTATTGTATCAGTTACAGAAACTTCATATTGATTGACCTTTGCTTGAAAAATACGGTCAAAATCACATAATGAAAATCCTAAACGTGGCTTCATTGAGTCCCGATGCTAATATCAAGGGTATTCAGAGCATTAAAAACATAACTCACAAGTTTGAGGGATTTGGTGGTGAATTATTAGCTCACTGAAGTTGACACTACCACTTTAAAAGCATTCACCAGGGATATTCATAATCCTTATTTTTGGGATTACCCTGACTACAAAGCAAGCTTTTCCCCCACAAAGCTACAGCATTTATACACATAATGAGCTTAGTTCAAAGTTGTGCATTAAGCAGTACTTCAGAAAAAAGGATTACTTACATTAGATCCGGCCTGTAGCGGTGGATGAGTGCACACAGAGCCAGGCCACTCTTCCAGGACATGGTGAGGTCAGACACGTTGACCCCTCTGTAACCCTCAGTCTGCCTCTGACACCAGTTCAGCAGCTTGCTGGAGCGTGCAATGGACTCTGTGGAAATAAGGCACATCACAATCAGCCACTACACAAAAAGCTTTCATCTTTAAATACACTACTGTTAGTAACACAATAAGGTTGGGGGTGGGGAAGGAACACCAAGGTGCATGTCATTCACTCACGAAAGGTTACTGGAAATTCAAGTGTTTTAAGTTATGGTTAGAACTGACTTTGTTCTCTAGACATGAGCCATCCATCGGGTGTTAGTCCATAAAAGTACATGGCTGTTTCAATTCCAAAGGAAAACTGCAAAACATCATTCCGTAATTGACCGAGTCACTAACAGTCAATGGCAAGATGCTTTAGATGAACCCCTTGAGAAAGAGCATCATGCATTTTGACTTTCATCATTTGCAAAGTTACCTTGCAACTGTTTCTCAAGCAGAAGTTCTAGGATGAAAATAATAAGGAATTAAGTTGTAAAATAATAGCCAGGACTGTCCGGTTCAGTTAAAGATGAACAATATAATACAACAAAACATAATACAGCGTAATTCTGTACATGTAACTGTGAATCTTAGAAGGAAAAAAATGGCACACCATTTCTTGTGAGCTTGGGAGTTGAAGAGTTGACCACATTCTCCATGTCGATACGGATTTCCTTGTTCTCTCCAGTGTCTATGAGATGCCGTACCTAAATGGTGGAGGTAGTGGGAAAGAAAACCTATAGTAAGTGATGTGGCTTGAAAACCGAGAGCACTAGTCACACTAATCTCACCCCTGCATCAAAGACCCTCATTTAAACTTGTCTACCTCTTGCTTCTGTATGTGTCATTGCAAACTATGCCAGAAACTGCAGCTGCAAACTGCTTCACATTTGTGATGACTAGTGAAGTGTGTGTTCATACAGGTACAGCAAGTTTTGTGAAGCTCAGTAAGAACTTGACAAGACTATGTCGTGTATGATCCTCAACATTTTAGCCACCCCAGAAAGGAAAACCTGCAGAAACCTGTAGGACAGTGTGACATAAAACCTTTTACAAAAGTCTTTTTTACAATCATAAATTTTGTACAAAATATTTACCAACCCTGTACTTAAGCCCAGGCCTACTCTAGTCTGTCTCGTTTTGTTAAACTGATGGTATTTCAAGGTCTACCATAGCGTTACAATGCGCGTTTAATATTGTAATATACAGGATTATTAAATACCATTACCATACTTTTAACTGGGTCAGTATTAATTGATATTTAAGTTTACAATATCAGTTTCAGTGTTAGAAAAAGACCCAGTAGCATTATGCTACATCTTCTGGAAATAAGACAAATACAAAATTAAACAAACAGAGACACAAATAAAACAATATGACGCATCTCACCTGATTGGGTCTGAGTAGATGCAGGCTGATATTGGGATAGCGCGTGGTTGGATCCACAGTGTACTGACTGAAGTTCTTACTGACGTTTTCGGGGGTGGTCTGAGGGAGCAGCCGGTAGATACTCTCCCTGAGACACAAAGAAGCGAGGGTTACGGCTGCACAGTTACAACTAAACACAGCAACACAGCTCAATTCCATTCAGTGGTGCTTTCAACCCATTAGTGCTGTCTCAGGAACTGACCCAAGAGCCTTAACGTTGGCAATTTACTCATAAAGCACTTAGTGCAGATATGCAGTGTGGTCAAACTACCACAGAGTTCAGATTCAGTATCTGTTTTACAAGCCCATGATGGAAACACAGGTGTGGAGACATTATACATTTCACACGGATTGCAAGAGTCTGAATCTGCAGCACTTCTAAAGCTGCAATGTAGGTAGAAGACTTCTAATGTAGTGGAGAGAGTCTGTCACCTTTCTGCTAGGACTTCCAGAGCAGACGCTCCTTGAGCCCAGCTCCTCACCATCCATGCAGAGTCCAAGGCTGCCAGGAAGCCTCGAGCAATACCAGTTCCCATGGGCCAGAACGGCTGTAAACACAGGAATATATTCTTAGTAAGATCGCCATGACGGAGAAGGTGCCTACAACACAGTTTGCAATGGAATACATTTTAACCCTCATTCCAGTGACAGTGTTCTTAATCACCAATACATTTGTTTGGTGTTTTGCTTATTAAGTGTTGGACCAAATCTACATGGTTAATGCATCTAACAAGTAAATAATGTAAGCTTATCTTGTAAGCTAAAGTCACATGCCTGACTACACACTTGCTTTAACAGTGTTGAGTTATTAGGAAATCTGGGGGATCACTTCTAAATTTATTAATAATTATAAATAACAACCAAGAAATCGGTAAATTGGACATCACTTTGTCCCTTTTCATTTGATTTGCATGACCATTCTTTGGGTCATTCAGGTTTTTAATGATGAATTCAAAAAGACAGCACCACTGGTAGACGGCAGCATGATGCAGGACTTCATGTACACAGACTATAACGACAACACCCTTAACACCAAGCCAACGATGCCAAAGACTGCACGGGTTTCGTGCCAGACTGCTATAGAATGACCAGTCATCCTTAGTGACAAGTTCCACTTTTGAATTGGTGGAGACGACCAATGAAGCGCGTGTGGAGGCATAAATGTTTTGTTGTATGGCGTCACATGGGAAAGCCCAGCGTCACTCCACCTCTACCACTGTGTGTTAGCTACATACTACAAGGATCTCTCACCTCTAGAAGGCTGTCTCCCACCAGTGCTACAAGTAACTGGTGACCATTGCGTTGGCGGACGAGTGCTGCATTCTCTGAGGCGTACATGCAGGTGAAGTCAAACATGGCCACATCAGGCTGCCCGTAATGGTTAATGGCAAAGTCCAGTGTTGGCAGCTGGTGATTAGTGGAGAAGTCGGCTGCTTCTCTGGCATAGGACAGCAGAGCGGCTTGGTCCACATTAGCCCTGGACAAAAGCATCTCTGTGTCCATGTAGTCCTGAAGAACACACGAAGAAAATACACTTCAAACACATTCATGATGTTACAGCGGACAGCAGTCAACCATGAAACAACAAGTCTTTTGAGGCCAGTGTAATTGCAGAAATAAGGAGTGAGCTGATTCTGTTCTAAAATCAAAGTCTGCTGTGTTTAGACAAAGGACATGATAAGCATGCAATTCAGTAGCAAGAGGCTAAGGAAGGAGTAATGGAGGACATGAGTGAGCTGTTCATTTCTGATTCATGCTGCTATAACTGGCTCTGCTCTGCTGCTAACAGCATCAGCTGCACTGTTACAGGCCATTTCCAGTACACCAAACACCAGTTCACCTTTTCCCAGAGATTTGACACGTCAAACAACTAGTACTCACTCACATTACAGCCAGCCTCATTGTTAAATCAAGCTGAACCAAATTTTTACATTTCTCAACTTGCCAAACTTGCATGGAATTTTATTGCATTAACTCGCATTATTAATAATATTCCAAATATTCTAAATTAACAAGCTAGGCTAATGAATTTGGACACAAAACCATCACTATCAGTATTACAAAACATACAAAATAAATTATGTCCAAACCTAACCTTCACCATGGAAACACATGTTACAACATATGAAAATAACTTCTGTCAAGAAGAAAACTAATGAAAAATAACAAAATCAGTAAAAATACCCACAATATTGTTATAATAGTACATTAGTTATAATGGTCAGTCTCTGTCATTTAAGTTAAAGTTGTCCAAAAATGGACATCTTGACAAAAGATGACATCTGTCACTAAAGACATGGTCAAGCTGGATTCATTTTACCAGAGTTGGTCCGATATTGCAATTTGTGAGTGATTTTGTTGGCCCATTTGTACAGGATAAAGGATATGTTTACTTCCCCCAAATGACCTCAAAACAGCCTGGATCAAAACATTTTACTTCATCTTATTTTCAGGTCAGCACTGAAGCCCAAGCACAGTGACTAAATAGCAAATGAGACACTGGACAAGTGGGAGATCATGTACAAATGAGAGTCAGAGGGTGCGGATTTCAGATTTCAGAACTCAAGTCCATGTCAATTTCAACCATTAGCCCATTAGACTACAGTTACTAAGAGAACTCTGAGTTGGGTGAATTACAGAAGCTAATTAGGTCTAGAGTTATTATCTGGCAGATCTGTAAAAACTAAAGACACAGCAGAGAAATACTTGATTGAAATTTCAGGTACCACAACGAATAAGAATGAAAAGCTGGTTGGAAGAAAAGAAATAAGAGCTGAAGTCTATTCAGAGTGCAGAGGACGGGGGCCTCAGATTACTGGGACTTTGAAGCCAGTCATTTACACTCAGCCAGTCACTTCACTTAGTCATCAATAATTTGCACAGAATTATGAAAATCTTAACTTGATTTGTCACTTTAGCTTGTTGATATACCACTGGATATTGTCTGGTCACCAATCCTGCTGTCGCCAGCACATGAGAAAGCAGGGTGACAGAGTGTGTGAGAGACAGACACCCCGTGATCATGCTGTCAAATACAGTCCTTAAAAAACAGAAACTGAAATCGACCAAGAAAGCTGCATAGGGTGCTGCTCTAGCAGAAATCCCATGTATACATACACTCACTCAAAAACCAACCAGCTTTCATTCTTTAGCATATATGCAATACAATCAAAGTAACACAGAGCACGAGAGTCACACAGGGACAGAGACAGACTGACATTCAGGGCAGAAGACTGCTCTCTGAGGAACTCTTTGATCACTCACGTGCAGAATGACACCCTTCTCCAGGAGACTCTGCTTTTTGGCAGTCATTACAAAGTAGTGCGTGTCATCCTTATAGTAGACAATGTTTTCCAAATCAATCCCTGGGGAGGCAAAAACCAACAGAGGGTGAGAAAGACTGAGTGGGAGAGCGAGACTGCTGAGTAATTCACAGAAAAAAAGGAAACACTGATAAGCACACGAGCGGACTGTAAGGAGAGAGAGAGAACTTCATTCCTTTCTTCTCGCAGAGATAATGATTCCCCATGAAAGCCGCAAAAGCAACTGTCTCTTGCTTTCCGTGCTGCTCTTCATTAGAGAGCGAGGCCAACAGCAGCGATTACACGAGTGGCAAAACAAATGCAAAGGCTCTTCAGACACTGCCAACTCAGCACAAAGCCTTCTAAGCCAGGACAGGGGCAGACTGGCAGGCAACTACTTCCAACTGCAGTGATGCAAGATTCAGTCCAAGATTACATAGTGGTTTCATTTATTTTAATAATAAAAAAATACAAATAGAAAAAACAGCTGTGAGTTACAATGTTTTACACTCCTCTTCTTTTTTAACCCTTTAAACACCAAAAACAAGTATAACACCATCTTCAACTACACACTCTTAGAATTTCATACCTCACATATTCACTTTGTAGCAGTTATCAAATATGTGGCAATTGTGGGTGAACACCAAGTCTTAGTTTAAAACAATAATCTCGCATATCCAAACTAATCTCTACCTACTGTTTCTGCAGCACATGGTCAGTTACAATGGACACTCATTTTGACACATTTCCCATTGTCATCTATTATACAGTGAGAGGAAAGGAGAATGGAGATTTTTGTTATTTCTTTATAGCTAAATCTGTAAATATCAGATTTACGCATATAATGTCTTTAGATCTTATAGGGATACATAAAAAAAACTGCAAAAAAATGAAATTTAATAACTTCAATATAATAACTTCATTACTGTTGTTGACTGTATCCGCTTTGAGATAACAAATAACATCCTCAAATATTCACAGAGATTCTAATCAGGAGATCAGCTAGTCCATGGAAACACAATCACTTTGATTTTGGCTTTATGTTGGTTCTCTTACAGAAATATCCAATTTCCTTCCAGATTCAGTTTATTGACTGATGTGATTAAATTCTTTCCATTCACTCTGTTCATGTTCCTTCAATAATGTGGAAAGCCCCATCATCCTTTGCAGAGAAGCAGAGCTCCACTTCATGATGATGTTGGGTAATGTATTCCTGGGATCATACACACAGCTCCTCTCTTCAAACATGATGATCTCCATTACTACCAAACAGTTATATTTCTGTTTGGCTGGTCAGAGTATACTGTTTCAAAACAGCTCTGCTTTGATTTAAAACTTGTGTGCAAAATTTAGAATAGATGCAGAGGAGATTTTGTGTGGTGTAGGAATAGAGATGACTACAGTGCAGTGCATTGTAACTCTTGTTCTTGCTGATTTCAGGTCGCTCAGCAGCTAGCTCACAAATGATTAGCTGTGATTACTTTCCACTTCCATATTATCGATCCAATTGTATGAACCGACGTTTAAGGTCTCTGCTATGCTGTGCACAAGAGTTTCACAAAGCTTCTTGCCATTTGTTGTGTGGAATTTTCACAATCAAAGTTGTGTTTTTGATAACTACACAATATACATGTTTGCAGTATTAGAATACTATGCAACTACATACATGCTATATACTTGCTTATTTCACAGTCTCTGAACATGCAAAAGGTGTTATTCATTTTATGAACACATACTTTCTGTTGACATTAAAAAGTACAAAGTGAGTAAACACTATCCTGGTGGATTTGAAGTGGATTTGTGGGCTGGGAGTTAGTTTCTTTTCCAGGTACAGGGAAAATACTTTCTAAGCTAAATTAACCATATGTGACAAATTTAGCAGATGCACAAGACATAGATAAGCTTAAAACTAAATGGAGCATGTATTCTTCTAACAAGTCCTTTGATAACTGAACAAAGGAAAAGGGAGAAGAACATAGAGCTGCAAACATTGCAAAAGCATTACATTACAAGCAACTGCCAATACCTGTGGCTTCCCTAAGGTCCTGAAAGAACTTTTGGTTGAAGATGAAGGCCACCCCGCTGATCTCCTCTACCTTGGCTTCGGCCGTAGTGTTACGGTTGATGAAGTTGGCTGTGATGGCGATGGCCAATTTGCCCCTGAACTCTTTCCTTCTGAAACCTGGAAATACAATTAAGTCAAGGGGTAACACCACGCAGTCAGCTCCAAACACAGCCAGTTCCACAAAGCCTCTTTATTTCTATAATACTCATTTTCTAGGAGACTGAACATCTGAGACAGATTCAGATAACATTCCCCCCCACTGAGTCCCTTGTTAGTGGTTCCGTGATAGGAAAAGTGCCCTCCATTGTACTTCAGAATTTAGGAACAGGAGCCAGAAGCCACCGTGCCAGTTAATCGTGAGAGCGTTAATTCTCAAATGACAAAACCAGCTAAACAAGTCAAGAAAGCCCTGAATTGGTTCAAGGTCTCTTTTGTTAAGAGGCCAGAATAAATAATCACTCAAATATTGGCCACAATCAGCTGATCAGAAGCAAAGCTGGGTGATAAAGGTCAAACTAATAGTCATGATTTGAACTAAAGACTAAGTTCCAAATAAGGCTGCAGATAAAACGCAACGAAAAAGCTTTTTACAGATTATATCAGTGTTTCTTTTTCTTCAATTCTTTGTTTACCTGACAAAGTGTTTCTCCTCCCGTCTGCCCCAATGATAACGTCAAACTCTAGCTCACTGACAGGATGTGTTCTGGGATGAACTTCAGCTCTCCAGCCTATCCCTGCAGAGGACACAGATCATATCACAGAGATCAGGACATAATGGCAGAACACTAAGCCACAAATTTAGAAGTTCTTTCCTGACAACAAGCAGTAACAGAAACCACTCAGTCCAAAGGGTTCAGGTGTAATGCTAGTCTTCCAGAGCTATTACTGTGATTTCAGCGTAACAATAATTATATACTAAATGAGACTTTATTCTTTATCAGCAGCTTTAGAGGTGGCCTTTTAGTTTCCCGGTTATGACACCAAACATACAAAAATAACAAAAAATGTACAATAATAGTAAAACATACAACAAATACAGAATTATGGTGGGGGGGGACCCCAATCAATATCCAATTAATAATACAATTTCACATCTTATACTGACAAACAAAATACTATTTATATATTCGGATGGTTTCACGTTCAAATAAATAAAAATAAGAAAGTTCATATACAATACTGTCATCCGTTTGTTACTGCACATGATCAGTGTGACTTCTAACAGTTAAGTCTCAAAGATGCAAAAACACCAACATACTCTCATTCTCCTGGTCTTCTGGCGGCTCGATGAGGCCTTTGAACTCCACATTGACATGGATCTCGATGCCCAGAAGCAGAGCCATCTTTAGCAGCATAAGCTGCAACTGCCGAATACCTGCAGAGACCCAGACCAGAGATCATAACCAACTCCAACTATAACTAACTGTGCACAGTTTTCTCAAAGATTTATCCAGGTGCTGCTGAGTGGCTCCAAATACTCACTGATATGGTCTATGGACCCTGCACAGAATTTTCCGTAGAACTTCTTGGCACCCAGCCCCCGCAGATCTTGAATAGTAAAAGGCCACAGGTGGAGGACATTGTTGCGGGAGAAAGCATCCCTCTTCTCCAGCAGCACCACCTTGGCTCCCAAAAAAGCAAGCTCGATAGCTGTGCGCAACCCACATGGTCCTGCTCCAATGATCAGACACTGCAGAAAAGTACCAAATAGAAACGTTTAGCCTTGCTAAGCGTTCAAGAGATTAACAATAATGAGAGGGCCGTTACTACTGGTTACCTATGCAAACTTCCACTTATTTTAAAAGCAAAATCAATCAAATAAACTCTCTCTTTTTAAAAGAAGTCAAACAATAAACATGGACTTGACTGAACAATTATAAAAATCACACAGATTCCAAAACACAAAAAAATAAATTAGGACACCTTCAGACTGAACTGTGACCCCATCCTGCACTTTTCTTGCATCTTGTTCTTAGTTACTATGCTTTTAAGACTGCTATATGGAAAATGATCACTTGGCTGTGCTGTATTGTGTCTTATTTTAAAAGCAGTTTGGGCTGAAACACTTGTTGGGCTGAACAACAACAGTAGTAGAAATATATCTACAGATTAGTTTGGAGAAACACCTTAAAATGCCCTCATGTATCTTACGCTAAGAGAGACCAGCATTTTAAATATACACCAACATCATAAAAACCTCCAAACTAAGTCAGTGCCAAATCACCAAGAAGGTACTCAAATGTTAATTTAGTCATTGTGACAGCTGTACTATATTAATACTACCTTTCTTGTGCCTTGCATACCTTAGAGTTGGCGCAGGCTCTGCCTTTCTTGTATTCTTTGTGGCTTGCACGTTTGTCTAGTTTGGCCCACAGTGCTTTGGCCTTCCAGTAGTTGAGCTTGGACTTGAGTTTGTGGTAGAAGACTCGGTACTCGTTGGGCTTGAGCTCGAGGAAGTCACACAGCTCTTGAAAGGCCTTAAGGGTGCCCTTACAGGTGGAGGCCTGAACGAAGCGGTCAAACAGCACATGGGATTGATTAACCCCATCTCCCGCTGCACTAACGCCTCCATCGCCCATGGTCCCTCACCCCACACAGGGGTTTATGGGACTGCCCCTGGGCCCACTTAGTCAGAGTCCGTGTTTTACAGGTTCAACTCCCCGCTTCAGACATCCTCATCCTGAAGGCAAAGTGGAAGGAGACAAAGCATTATTAGTAAGTCATATCATTTTATCAATGAGCAATACTTTCACAATACTTTAATAAGCAGAAACAGATTTTAGAGAACCTGTCAACTCCTATGTGACCTTGAGGGGTCAGAAACGTTAGTGAATGAGTCCCAAATGGCAAGTCAACACACCCTTGATTTTGATGAACAATACAAGTAATATGGATTAATAATGTGAGGTGCACAATGTTGACTCTCTATTTAGTGATGCATAAAGATCCTTTACTCTTAGAGGGGCTATATCAGAAAGAAAAGCTAGACTAAAACAGAACACAGTTTAAGTCCACTGAGCTACAAACAGGAAATTAGACAAACAGAATCCAGGACAGTTCCATGATAAATGACCACTATCATTTTTTGACTAACAAATAAGGAGTGTACTTTTAAAGCTGATTGCGCAAGATGCTACTTCAGCCATCTGGCTTTTTGTCACATCACATGAAATCCTTATAGATGACTCATGGGATCTCCCTCCCAGGAAGAAACAGAGGATATCATAAACGTGTAATCTTAAAAGTGTTTATAACGCCATATAATAAGCCAGCATTTGCACTGACACTGAATCATCAAAGCTGCTTTGGACGTGTCGATCATGTTGTTGAATATAGCTAAAATGAGCCTAAAAATCCAAATCATGGATTAGAGGTAAGATTAGAGGCAAGTCTATTGTTATTCCAAGCAGGAGGAAGGGTCCAGGATGCCACACAAGCATTTAGTCTTATCTACCAGTCAGTGACCAAAGGAAATCCACTAACCAAGCAACAATTTGAACAGGAAGGCATGCTGTCAAAGTCCCCACATACACACCAGATAAAGACTACACAAGTAGATCATGCAAGTTTAAAGGGAAATCTGCCTTCTATATATTATACACACACACACACCACCTGTTTCTACAGGACTAGTCAATGTGGAATCAGTGTTCACGTTACAATAGCATTAATTAAACTACAGGTCAATCCTTACTGAATCAGGGGGCTTGTCACAACAGAGGAAACAAACAGCCAGCAGTGACCACTGCAGAAAAGCATTCTCCCAGCTCCAGAGTGACCATGAGACTTCAACCATCATATTACAATATTCAGCGTTACTGTGAAAAATTGCATTGCAATGCCACAACATATCGTCTCCTCCCCGTTATTGGGGCATAGCAGCTGTCCCAAAGATTGGGTAAAAATGTCATAGACCATCAGAACTAATATTCCTTGGAACAAAAGTTCTTTACAGTACACAAATCTTTACTTTACATTTTTTCTCGTTGTTTAAAGCCTTTTTAGAGACAATAATTTAAAATCTCAAAGACAGCATACTTAGTCCTGTTTAACTACATTAGTCCAGTGCTGTATAGGGACAGACGAACAGACGGACAGACAGATGGACAGACGGACACTGCTAAATATATATTTATACTGTGCTATATTCAGTTCATGATGGTCGTTTTACAAATGTGACAGCACTAATTCTGTTTCAGTTTGTCAAAATTAGTCTGAACCATATCAATCCAACATTTAGAAAAAGGATATTACCACAATAACAACATTTAACACAAAAATGATAAAAATATCGTCATACCATCTCTACTACTACACCTACTCCAACTACAACACATAGGACACAAATACATTTCAGAGAGCAGTTACAATTACTCTCTCAGGCAACCTTAATATGCACAAGTTTATTCTAAGCTTAAGCAATAAGTCCAGCTGAGCTCATGAGCAATTCTATAATCCAAAATTAAATGAAGAAAAACAGCTCCCTTTGGTCACAGTCATAAAGTCATAATCCTTCTAATGAAGTCATACGGTCAAGCAAAAACGCTAAGAAAAATTAACTATAATTTTTAATATATTTGAAGGGAAAAAGTAAAGACCAAGAACAGTCACAGAGACCTGTAGTACATTAATAACTCCACCACACACACACACACACACACACACACACACACACACACACACACACACACACACACACACACACACACACACACACAAGGTGTGTTCCAAGGAAATCTCCACCCCATGGAAAGAGTGGTGAAGAGTATGATGAAAGGCTAAGCAGGTGGATGACTAGAGTGACTCCGCCTGACCAAGTGCCAACTCTCCTCGCCTGTACAAACACACCGGTTCCTCTACCTGACCCCTGCTCTCTGGAACTGCGGCGCCAGCAAGGCCCCTGCCCACTGCCTGGCCAGCCCTCAGTGCCTTCACACTCTCATGTGGGTGGAAAAATGACTAAAGAGGACCAATACTGTTGATTTTGCTGAAGGTCTGGGTTTTAGTTCTTCAAAACATGCTTTTCATACATCAGACTGACAGCTGCGGTGCTGTGAGCACGAGGTGAATATGGTTCTGTAGATGCAGGTGTAGACTGTGAAAACATCCATTCAGACATGAAGTGGTTTCAGTTACGCTCAAAAACAAACAAAAACATTATTTCTGTCTGAAGCACAGCTGTCAAGTAATGGAAGCTAATAGCCAACCATCAGCATTGTGCAACCAGCACACCTTCAAATCATCATACACAAACCATGCAAGACTGATACTAACATAGTATCAAACACACATGCTTATGTGGTTACTGACACAGCATGACATACTGGTATCTGTAAAAAAGCATACAGGTCTGTTGCATAACTAAAAATTAAACAGTAGGAGTCAAATGAAAGCCTGAATTTTCTCAAAACATCAGACAGTTTTCATCCAGCACTATGTAACTATTTAAGATAACATAACATTTGAGGTCTTCAAATGATCACTGAACTCATGTTAATATATGTAGATCCCAAGCCTATAGAGAATATGCAGGGTTAGCATTCTTACAGACAAAAACATAGCGGGGCTACATCCTTCAGCTGTGCATTCATGGGAAAGCAGAACTATACAGACGTCGTAATTAGTAAGAACCACAATTTTACCTAAAGCTTTTATTACTGACAATGTCTTAACAGGTTTGTAACAAGGAACTGTGATCAATGGACTTCTGAACTGTCTGTCAAAAGTTAGACCAATTTATAAACAACCAAACCCATGTGCTGTGTACATGACAAAAAAAACGAACTGGCTGTCTGGTACACTATGTTTGTAGCCAGGAAATTAGGATATTCTGGTTTTCTTCACCCCCAAAAAAGACTGGACTAAGACCATATGTACACTGCATACATTCTTTTCTTTTTCTAATTTACAATTTTCAATATTTCATTATAAAGACAGCAAAACTGGATTCACCACAACAACACAGCATGTAAATATGGAAAAAACAAAAACACTGTATTCATAATTTTTAATAAAATATAGCATTACTTCTCTTCCTTTCCAACTAATCACACTTGTGAAAATACTAAAATTGTGACAAATCATGCAAGCATTATATATTGCCATATTGCTCACCTCTTTAGAGAACGTAATCACAATTCAAATCGCAATTACATTCATGGTCTGTAAAAATCAATCATCAACCAAGTTGTTCAGTTCTCACTTATAGGATCTTTGAAAGGCTGAGCAGAATGTTTATGCATACAGCCTTTCCAGAAGGGCCTAATATAATTAAAATAAGGGACTTTGACAATAAGCTGTAGCTGTACCAATAGGTAAACTACTAGAAACTAGAGATTCAGGATGATATCATAATCAGTTTTATAATCAGCCAATATTGGCTTAAAATGTAAGAAAAATGATAAGATTAGACCAATATTTTAAATAGATAACTGAGGATGTACTGTACTTATAGTACTTAAGTTGGGCTACTAAGCTGAATTGTTTATTCTAATCAAATGAATGTGCTGCCTATTGATCTCCATTTTTGCTGAGTTTCATGTTTATTCATGATATGAAAACAGCAGCTGCTGTTTACATTGAGTAAAATTTCATATAGAATGAACCAACAGAAATGGCCCACAATCACTTAAGAAAAAAAGCCTGGCTCTATTACACTTACATTAGAATTAAATACGTTTTTTTCCCTCTCCTGCATCTATTAAGCACATTAAACATTAATAAACCAGCTTTTTAAGATCTTATTTTCTGAAGGCAACACCCTCACCGTCTTTTTACTGTTTGCCCCATGCCTTAAAATTGACCTCAGAGCTCATAAAGAACAGAGGGTTCCAGGTTATAGGCTTTGATCATCACACACAGACCCACTCCAAACGGAGGCCATAGCCATTAAATGTGCTCCTTTTGGAGTGCCCTCTCACACTGCTGTTTTATAAGAACACAGGAAGTGCCATGTCACCACAAAAACTCTCCAGCCAGGTTACAGCATCAGCCTGCTCCACAGCCCCCCGCACTGCGGGAGCCCTGCCAGAACAGGGGCCCACTATAATTGGAAGCAGGTCTATATTCAGCTTGTTCCCTTCACACAGGAAGCGCTGTGCACTGCATTAATACCATAGTGAGATGTGACATTACAGTGGTATTACATTTCAGAGATGGTAAACAGACCTGTGTAGCCTGCCTCACATGCCCTGCAGTGCTGCTGTTACACCAGACAACATCATGGAAAAGAAGATGCATGTGGTGACATCACCCTGTTGACTGACACCCTTGATGCATCATGCATCAGAATCTGAACAGACATGTTCAAATTTAACCGATCTCAAACAAAAACACTCCTCATCTACTAGCACAGCATTAAACTGAAATAATTATGTGATTATTCATCTGATGCCCCTTCGGGACCCACTATGGCTCACCATGTCAGCTGCAGTCTGAAGAAAAAGTTCCTTCATCAGGAATACAGAGCTGCATGTGTGCATTTTCAATTAGCCATAAAAATAAACTGCACAGTTTGTTCTACCACGCCACATCCACATGGCCAAATATCCATTTACTGAAAATGTTAAACTGAAAAAAGAAAAAAAAAACAAAGTTTATAAAGCTCGTTTTAAGCTTAAGCTATTTTAGCATTTACTTTTAAATAATGGCAGCTAATGTACATATGGTGGCCAATAGTCTGACTTATGTAACCGCATTCTGGCTTTTAGCATTTCTTCCTCTCTGACCATCGTGTGAACTGCTCTTGCTTTTTCACCTCCTTCCTGTTCTCCCTCCTTTTTTTCTCCACTTTTCACATCTAATTCTTTTTCAATGAAGCAGACTCTGTTCTGTTAAAGTGAACCTGGACATGGACTTGTTACCAGTGACCTCAGTGCTGTTTGTGTTCACAAAGTAAAGAGGACTGTTGTTCTAGTACTGCTGTTCACACCACAACTATGCTTGGTAAAATCGAACTATGAATAGTGGAGTTTAGATAAGAGATCTGAATAGATGATTCATGTCTGAGTCCATGGCAAAATACTCCAATAGGCCCAATCTACTAAAAACCATTCAACGGTTACCACTGTCCATTTTAGATCTAAATGATTTTAGTACATTAAAAAAAGCCACACAACTCTGCAGTGTTTTCAAATTAGGTAGGGATTTAACTACATCAAATGCATGCCTAGCATCTTGTTTTTACTGGCTGAGACACTACAAGGCTGGTGCTGTGTACAACACAGACTAGGGGCAGTTTGTTTTGACAACAAACAAATTAACCAGATCACAAAAACACAACCTAAAAAATCCCAAACAAACAAACAAAAAAAATGTTCCATTCATTTTTGCAACAGGTTAGAGAGGGTTGGTTACACTTCCCCTTCAAACCCTGTGAGAGTGTAATACAATGAAAACACCCTCCCTCTCTCCTTACATCACTGCGAACGTAACGAATATATGACAGAAAGAAACGCAAATGCAAACGCGTGTTTGCATTAACTACCCGCTGATGTACCCCAGTCTAGGATTTCTGTTAAACCGACCTTCACATCCATTTACCTCCAAAAGTGACAGTAACAAGCAGTAATCCATTGCTTCTTCTAAAAACTCCTCCCATATTGGACTGTGGTAACAAACTAGCTTTAGCAGCAAAATAAAGTCTAGAAGGTCTGGTTATATCTAAATACGAGAATATCTTTAGTGGTTGCTCTATAATCAACAAGTTATAGACGACATAATACTCCCTCCCACCATGCTTCACTGCTTGGAGAGGATTTTGGTATGCAGTGCTTTGTGCAATGCTGTGTACACATCACAAGAAGTCATTTGTCCATAGTAGTGCTATGGACAGTAGGTCTGTATGGTGTCTCTACACTCTCACTTCACTGTGGGAATTTCCCATGAACACCAGCCTTGTGCAGGTTTATGTTATTTTTAAAAGGTATACCAGCACACAGACGGTACCAAGTTCTCAAGAGATACCAACAGGTCCTGAGCTGTGTCACTGTCTGTGTGTGTTCTACATAGATAGCATCACAATATGTGTCCCCCATAAGAAGCGAAAGGCGGGAACCCCTGTCAGCACTTGAAGTACGTTCAGATACCTCAAAAATCAGTGACGCGAGAGCCATGTGAATCACTGAGTGCAATGAGAGTCTCCGCCACCAGATTCGCTGATTCAGGTGATTCAAACCACACAGCAGTTCCAGACGAGTCTCTGAATATTTTCGTTTCAGTCAACTAAGTTCGCGCAATCGACATAATGCAGCACAGTCAGAGCTTTGACGAGAGACAATGTTTTAAAACATGGCTGACAGAGCGTTGGTTAGTGGTGGGGCTAGCAAGCCTGGTGCGTTTGAGGTTCTAATACATTTAGAATTGTCGCTTATCAGAAGAAATACTGCCCAAGTGTTATTTTTGTCAAATAAAGAACTGTAGGACAGCAATAATTTTTTAAAAAAAAAAGCAGAAAATTGATCTGAAAATTTGGTGTGCACTTAACTTTGGTGGGCTCGGTGCACCTAAGAAAAAACGTTAGGCGCACCAGTGCTAGAGCCTGAAGGCTTCTATCTGAGAGCTCTGTATTAGTCAGACAAAAGCAAGGCTTTTGTGCAGACAGAAGTGGTGGGGCTAGCAGCCTGGTGAGAGCCAATGTCGCTTTCAGAAGATATTCAAATTTTGTGTGGTATTATTATTATTATTATTATTATTATTTTTGTCATGTAGTTGCAGAAAATTATCTGAAAGTTGCTGTTTGAGTTCATCTGAGAGTGTCTAAGACAAAAGCAAGGGTGCAGAATTTCTTTAATTAATTTACCAACATCATAATTTGGTCGTCTGTGTCATCTTCCATTCATAATCTAGTCTCAATACCATGGATGACATTGCCTCTAAAAATGAAATTTGTTCAGGCCATTTTCCACACATAAAAATGCCGCGGTGAGGATCAAGAAAACCAACATTGTGTGTGAATTTATGACACATTTTTATTAAATGGCCCTGGGCAATTAAAACTGTTTATCCAATAAAGATATTGAACTTTGTTTGTCATTATGACTAAGATTAGGGTCTAATTACATTTAAGAGACATTCTGGCAGAAGTCCAGGTAATTCCAAAGAATTCTTCAAGAATGTCACTCACTTACAGTCACTGACCGCACCTCCCTCTCGCCCTCATGCATTTTCCAGCTTTGTTGCGAGAGTATGTCATACTGTAGTCTAAAAACAGCCGGTATATGTTGTTACTCCATGTTCTTCATGTAAAGAGATCATACATTGCATGCAAGTATGGTGGAAGGCATGTGCACTGAAGGTTAGAGAGAAAGCGCCTCTGCTGGGCAAACATAAAAAGGAAAGAAATACAGGGTCAAGGAGGGGGGAGAAAGACAGAAAGCGAGAAAGACAGAAAGCGAGAGCGAGAGCGAGAGCGAGAGCGAGAGCGAGAGAGAGAGAGAGAGAGAGAGAGAGAGAGAGAGAGAGAGAGAGAGAGAGAGAGAGAGAGACTGACTAACTCAGTATGTGTTAATCGCAAGGGACGTAACGGAGAGAGAAAAACAAGCAAGATCTCTGGCAAGGCGAAGTAGACATGATCCAATACAGTGACGGAATCCCTGACAACAATGTGTGTATGAGCAACAGTGCAATACCCGGTCTAAGGTTCGTGTAGCTCAGTGGTCCGCATGACATTCCAGCCAGCACAAACGTATCCTAATCCTTATGGGGTGGTCAAATGGCTTTGTATTATTAACTGATATTGGCTTTAACTGATAATTATCTGATTACCTGATCATTAACTGATAGTGTCAATTGCCTACAATCTATTCAGTTTTTACAACAACATGTCGATTGTTTGCGTGGTTAGACATAATCACCAGACAGTATTTTTATGAGTCTGCATTGCTAGTGGAACTATTGTGCAACTATTACGTAGTGCAATTATTTACAATTAATCAGCTGACCTTGAGACTTTCAACAATATTATAGGCAAAAGGGCATTGGACTGTCATGCAAAAAAGAAAGGGTTATGTCTCCCGCTGAAAAACAAAATCACTATTTGGATACTTGGTCAGTTTAGTCAGGAAGACAGGAAGACTAACACTTAAATCAAAAACCACTAATGTTTTAACAAGGGTGGTGGTGGAGAGGCAGAGCTGCCGAGCAAACCTCTGCTGAATTACAATAAAAGCAGAGACTCTTTAAAACAGACACTCTCTTTAGTATAAGAGCAAGGACGCTGGCCTCCCAGCCACACAAATGCTAGAGTAATAAAGACAGAGTGGGAATGGAAAGAGGACAAAGCGATTTAAGTGTTGTTTGGGTTTACTTCACCTAAGAATGTCTAATTAAAGCATGCTGGTCCATTCATGCTGGTTGTCTGCGCATGTGTGTGTGTCACTGGGCTTCATCAGGCTTTCCAGTCAGTGCTGTGTTTTGGGAAAACTAGAGACTCTATTCTGGTAGAACCCAACAACCAAATGCTAAAGGCTAGAATTTAACTTTATAGGTGATTTTTAAGAACATAATGATTAATGGCATGATTGCTAACTACTCTAGCTAAGGTTATTAGGTCAGCAAAAACATTAGGAAAACTTTTTTCTCAGACTAACTAGCATATCAGCACATTGCCCACTGAGGAGAAAACACCTCATATAAGACTCCGAGTCTTCATCAGCATTCAGTGATGTACCAGTTCATACGACATGCATAAATCTCTCCAACAGGAATTTTAGCAGACAACAAATGGCAAATTTACAGTAGAGCAAACACCTCATTAGATTTGAAGGTAAGTCAATAGAACCAGACTTTATTCAAAGCGTTTAGAGCCATTTCTGTTGACCCATTCATAATAGCAGCTGCTGTGTTCAAATGATCCATAAAAGTCAAAATCAACAAAAATGCAGTTACATGGTTTTCATTGCATAGCAACGCTATGAAAAATACAATTGTCAGCATAATCAAAGACATATTTGCTTATGTTTTATAAAATAAAATTATATAACAATAGCAATAATAATTACATTGTTATATTAAAAATTATTTAACAAGAATAAACACAGTTTGATAGATTCTGCAGTCGTTGTAAACATGCATCACCAGAACCCCTGCACATAAGCACTTGTAGCTCAAAAAATGCTCTTATGTTTGTTGTTAAGAACAGTTACAAATTAAACAAGCCTTTTAACGATTCTCTGGATATATGCAGGTTTCCTGGACCAAGGTCAAATCTCTCAAAACCAAAAGGAAATAAATATTTGCTTGTCTGTGGGACACTCAGATGTCCAGGATAAATACTTCAAAAAATCCTCAATGACACTTCAAAAAAAAAACATAACAGCATCCTCTTGAAGGAAGAAAGGAAAACACTGCATCTACTTGTTTGTGGCTATGTTGTTTGAGCCCTAGCTCTTTTGTTCTCGCTGGAGTTCTTTTGTTCCACAGTGATTCCCATATTCAGGAGGGAACTCCTCAGCCCACCTCCACACAGACACCCTTTACTGTACCACTAATTATTGGGCTTACCACACACTTTTCTCTGAGACGACAATGATGCCATTAATCTCCATAGTGGCTTCTCCTCTCGGTGGGGTCACGTGGTAAGACTGTCTGCTGTTGCTATAGTAACAGTGCCAAAGGAGAATTACATCACGAGACACAAGCTGACGATGGACACGGCAATGGAGGAGGGTCTAGCCCTGTAACCAGGCAAAAAAAAAAAGAAAACTCTCTTAACTTCTTACGGACGGATGAGGACAAGGATTTCCTGAAGGAAAAAAAAAAAAAAACAGCCTGGCTGCTATTGGACTAGCCAGGCCCATGTGAGAACGCTGACCCCAGAATACACTCATAATTACAGACAATGACAAGCTTACCTGATAAGCTCATTTACCACATATGATCAATGCAGGGAATTCCCACAGGGTTCAAGGTGGAAAGAGTGCAGCGTCACCCAAACCCTCGGGACGAAAGCGTTCTTGTTATGAAAGAATGTGAACAAGAGGTTCAGTGGAACGCCAGAAGATTAAGAATGTCGTACAAACTTCATAATAAAAACCCTTTACTGTCCAGTTACATAACGCTGATAGCAGCACGCAACTTATCATCTGGTTATCCATCCGTGCATGAAAACATTTTACAAGATCTGCAACAAACTGCAATAACCACAGCTGGTATGTGGAAGAAAACTATGACCTTGGCCCCACAAATCTTGATGTCACAAGTCATGAGCAAAACACCAACATGCCAAAGAGATGATGAGGTAAAGCTAATGCATGTAAGGTATTCTGCCACTGCAGAACACTAAACAATCATTTTCATATTAAAATTGCATTTTCAAAGAGCACAATTTTCGAATTGCAAGAGCTGTAATTGTAAACACACCCTATAATTAAGGTATTACCACAGATTTCTACATTTTTAAATTACACACTTTGTGATCTACATGTAAAAGGGTCAGGTCAAACAAAAGCAACCAAACACTGCGTAGAGGTGACCAGCATGATGCTACTGTACTGTTCAGGCCTCAACCAAAAACAAAATATATATTCCCTTTTTGGCTTAAGTACTGGGTTCTTCACTTATAGACAATAATCACGTATAACCTGCAGCCACAATATCGGCTAGAAAAATCACAATTGCACACTTTCCCCAAACCATGCAGCCCTAATTGACCATGAAACCATTAATAGCTTCCGAACCCCCAAAGAATTAGTGCTGTATCGGGGAGGAAACGCTGCATATGGTGAACGGAAAACAAGCATGAGAAAGAAATCTAGACCGCTAAATCTCTTAACCAACACTCTGAAGTAGATGTTCTCCACATCAACAGGGGTAAAAATGTCCAGTTGTGATTTCGGCAGCTAAGGTCAGACCTCCTCAGGATGCAGAAGATTCTAAATGTCTATCAGTCAGTTCCACAGTTCTTCACCAGAACAGCTTTTTTCTCCAAACATTAACTTGTCATATGGCTAATGTTTTCAGATCGGTTTGGTCAGTTTCAAAGCAGCTTACAAATAATCACAAATCACTAAATAAAAACGATACTTTAGCAGTATTGGGCCTGCTTTCCGAACAACATGCTGCTTAATTTAGTCACTGGGAAGGAAAACAAGTCATTCGGAGTAGTTTAATGTGAAGCTGTCTGTTTGTTTGCGAAATCTACAAAGGTAGATGCCATTACAGTGATTGTGATGGCGACCAGTAATCACAAATGTATACAGGTTGTTACTGAAGGAGCAAAAGGAGCCACTGGACGCCATGATTCTGATATTTGGAAATGTAAATGCAGGTGCACAAGACGCATGTATGAGACAAAGCTTCAGAAATTTGGATATGAACCAACATTCAGCTCTGCTTATGCCACGCAAGAGAAGCTGCTGGGTGCTTGCATGTACAGATCCTTTTCTAAATATAGTTCAGTTTAATTTTTAACTGTTGTAAATGTAAAATATTTAACATTTACTTACAATGTTAAAGATGTTTCTTTATTCCCAGTTATATACACTTAATATTAAAACATAGTTGCACAAATAGTTGCACTCAAAAGGAATTGGCCGACAGAAATGATCCTCTGTGGGTAGGTTTTACTTGGTGGAACTACAAATGATAAGTTTCACGGTCGGCAGATAGGATAGACCTTTTCACTGTACCCGACTGACCCAACAGCCACAAATGCAGACATTCAGTGAGCAGTGATGTCTCTGGGAGTCATCCTGTTAGTGGCAGCACCTTTGGCAGACAGCTGCACGACGCAGGACTACATGCATGCAATGACTGCCCTTACTACCACATCAACATCACCAAAGACTGCAATAGTGGTCATCTACGAGTCCCGCTTTTGTCTTGGTGGAGATGAATGGTTTGTCATCATGTGGATGTCATCATGTTTGTCATCATGTGGATGGTTTGTCATCCAGAAAGCCTGGCATGACTCATGACTCCACTTTTGCTCCTATACATAAAGAGGACATACATGCATACATGCATACAGATTAAATATTTAAAAATTTAATTGAATAATATTGGGACAGGTTAGTTAGGTTAGCTAGGATTAGTAACAGTACTGTGTAACGGCCTATGTTTAAGAAACAGGTACTGGTAGAAAAGTGGTATTGAGCGTGACGGGCAGATAAACTTCTATAACTTCTATTATTTTGGCAGCACTGTGGTGGGGCAAAGTTCTGCCTATTCAAATTCAAAATCTCTAATAGCTTATCAGATTTGTCAAGTAGGCCTCATCATTGCTGGCTCACACCTGCAGCACTCCTTATTTACCAAAGGCACATCGGCCGACTTAACATTAGTTGCACGATTAAAAAAATAAAATCTGTAAATAGAAACATTTTAATGAGACAGACTCACAATGACTTCAGTAGAAAATTATAACAAATTTCTGGTGATGTTTTCACTTTCACTCAAACAGGACAATTCATGGTTTGTGTTTTAACACATTATAGCCAGGACTGATGGTTTAGATTATGACAAAATGCTCACAGCTGTTACTCATGCCTACTACTCACACAAATGGCAGGCAATAATTGATATAGCCCAAAGAGTCATAAACACAAAGCATATACAGCAGCCATTTAAATTGTTCAATAAACACAATTAGGAATGGAGGTAATCTAGTCTGTCTAATGCACTTCAGACACCCATCAATCCAAAACAAGCATTTGAACTTGCATTAAGCAAGACAGCTATCTGAATAATCTAATATGCAGGTGTAGTGTCTGGTTTGCTGTTCTTGTTACACAAAGGTGTCTGTTAGAGGAGTCGGCAAGGTCAGCACTGTTTACCTGGATTACTTTTAAAATCCCAGCTCAGACAGCAGGTCTGTGCCCAGGTATTCACTGGACGTACATTGATTGTGAAGCACTGGGCATGTACGAAGATATAAAGCAGCAGGAGCTGGGATCGCTAACAAACAAAGGGGAAGATGAAACAGACTGTGAAGTCTCTTAACCCACCAACTACAACCTTTAACAGCAATCAACGCAGAGCCAGACTTCAACAATCTCATCCGTCTGCCTTCTTGGATTTTGTTATTTGACTATCAGCTGCACATATTTACATATCTCTCCACAAACAGCTGCGTGTGGTTTTAACACAGTCAGGAAAACACAGTCAGAACACCATCAGTGTTCACCAAAGGGATGGTGCATATTAGAACACGTGTTCAGAAAACTTTGCTGTCACATTTATTACACATTCACTGAATCACAATCCTTTTTTTTTTTTGCATTTTTTGCAGTCATTTGATTAAACAATAAGATTAAACCACTAAAAAGCAAAATGTGAACTGGTTGTGTTCAGCTGAGGCAAATAAATGTAAATAACAGAATGCATTAAGTGCATTCCGTAAGGCACATCATGAGGCTAATGCAAACAAAACAGTTCTAACCAGGTGCAGCATATGTGACGTTTGTTTATTTATTTTGTAGCCAGTTATCATTTTTTACCATGTATGCTAGCGGAATAAGTGCTTCCTTTGTGTCCATTTTTTTGCTAACATTAGCAGTGTGCCCCTACACTACTTGTGGAGCGTAGGGCATCAAGTGTAGTGGAGTGGAAGAGTTGACTGGTTAAAAGGCATTATAGCACTGTTATCTAGTGATCGGCAGCTTAAACAAAACACAAAATGAACATTCATCTGCCTCCAATCTTCCAGGTAAACTAATATAGAAATCCGTACTGTGCTTTTAACATAACCTTGTGATACTTAATACTTTTGATATCTATTACACCCCTTCTGCATTCTGTGCATTCCCAGCGTATTCATGCTGATTGCCCAGTATACAAGCATCAAAACAGATGCTGGTTTTGTTGGTGATCAGCATAATCCTCAGACCAACAGAAATGTTACTGGGTATAATAACAACTCACACTGTTAAAAATCGCTCATCTCCTGTAAAGACACCCATTAGATACACTGTTTTGACAAAGACAATAAACTAGCTTATATAATATCGACAGCCAGTGTTCAGGTGAACGTTTGCAGACATCTGCAGCTGACACAGAACACCCCAATAGCTTCAAACACAACCAACTGGGCTAAACACTGGACTGTGCAACACAGATGGAGAACAGCGAGCAAGTAGAATAACTCCTATAAGGTACTCCTCTATGACTCTTTCTACATATGAGCCACCGGTTTAGCTCGAGAAAATTCTGCAGACAGCTGGAATTCCAGCCTGCTTGGACTGGTGCTAAAGATAACCACAAATTGTGCGGTAATTCTCAAGCCAAAGCGAAGAGAATGAACTCTATATCCCCCTCGCTCTATGCAGTTTCATGACTCAGAATCAACTATGAGGTCCAGGCTGTTGAAACTTCTGACACATGTGTAGGAAAGGCCAGGGCAAGTAAATTAAATATTAGTGGAAAATCTACATGTCATTTTGCATTATAAAACAACACGTTTATTCAATTATTAATTCAGTACATTCATTTTCATCCTCAGTGACTGAAACTATATACAATAACACTTTAAAAATAAAATGTTATTACTATAATTACAGAATTAATTACAGACTTTTAATCACATGAACATGAATTAATTTGAGGATTTATTTACTCATTTATTTATTTATTTATTTGTTTTTTTACATTCTTGTGTTTTAAATATCAGTGTTGGTGTTAAGTGTTGGTATAAATATCAAACAGGGAAGTATTTCTACCTTTCACTCTTGGTTACTTCTGATGCTGGGAAAGGTCATTGTTAAAACATTTAGAGGTGTATCCAAAGCATCTGGTCCAAAACCAGCATTAGCAGTAATAACACTGATATAGTCCAAGTAAAAGAAGCAGGTGACTTTGTGTAGAGTCATTTAAAATTATACTGTGCTGATGTCACTAAATTTTTATTCCCCCTCCCTGATATAATCAGTCCAGAGTTCAGATTGTATCCAGAGAGACTTAATATTTATTAAAACGCTACAGAGAACACTACAGGTAACACACTGCAACATATCTTACCTAAACTGTGTGACCAACATGCCACACAGCCAGGTGTTATGTTTTGAATCAAAGTCTCCTAAGACACTGAGTCATTTGCACATCCCTAATTACATCACCTTTCACGTCAAACTCTAAGCCGCTGTTGACTCAACCCTTACCAAACAAAAAGAAACTGAAGTATACAAGACACACCTTCCACCCTGACTACAGCCCACCACATCATTAGATTAAATATCAGCCTGTCAGTACGACCGTCCATACAGAGGAGCAGATAGCAGGGCTGTAATCCAGAGAGAACATCCCAAAGCACGCCTCTCTAATCCCACAGTAGGGTGGAGTCAGCATTAGCTTACAGGGCAAATAAGCCAAGGAGCTTCAGTGACAGTGCCATGGAAGTCAGCTGACCTGATCCTGGGCCCCTGAGCTAGATGGCCAGGGCTATGACCTTCCTTCCATTAGTCTAATCAATCAAACCATCAAACAGCTGAAGCTTCCATACCAGAAGGGTCCGGTCAAGCTGTCCAATGAGGTTAAAATAACATCAGCACATGTGTGAAGAGAAGAGAACGGGGGATGCTTGAAGCAGGGAGCAACTTACGTACTTGTGAGTGGGATGGCTCCAGCATTCTAACATCGAGAGCGATAAAGCTGTAAGCTGAGATGCATGATTGAATAAAGCAAGCGCATGCACTTGCAATTCAGCTTTCCCATAAGCATCACTCTATGAAAGATATGTACCCATTTTCCATCCCCATTCCAATTTCAATATCTGAACACACAACTGCATATCACCATCAGCCAGTGTGGAGAACTGGTTCAATACAAGCTGTTACAATTTTATAACAAAACTATATATGACTAAAGAATAAATAATAATAGGTTATTTGCAAATGCTGTTATATCACTGAGTTGCTATGGTGTGAACTGCAGACAGAGGATGAATGAATGATTTTCTACATAGTAGGTACCATCGCAATCTCTTGGTCCTTTGTCTGTTATTGGGAAGCTATTGAGGAGAATCTTAGTAAAGAGCTCAACTCAACAGCCAGCAAAAAGGTTGAAGGACGTCTGGAGGGCAAGGTAGTTCTTTCAATGGTGGGCAGGTTTTAAGTTCAGTTAAAAAAACGCTTCTCACAAGGACACAAGGACCACACCTAATATATGTTACTATTTTCTGTATGTACCTTCCTCTAGTAATATCATCTGAACTAGCAGAGTACAGGCAGGCCCACAACTCATCCATTCTGCTTTTCGCTCTCTGCCCTCCATCTGGACTTCATGTGTCATCAGGATCAGGTCACTTCAAACGGCCTAGTAAGCACACATGGTGACTCACTGTTGTGTCCAACTGAAGTAAAAGCACGGGTGCAAAGGGTTCAGGCATACAAAGTGGAAGAAGACGAACAAAAGCAATAACTAAGACAAAATCCTTGATTAACCACGTAGGATCTGCGTCATCACAGCTGCATAAAGCACATTAACCTAAGCAATTCCTAGACAGACTCACAAATGGTCCTGTCTGCAAGGCTTAAGGACAAAAAAAAAAAAAAAACAACCTTTCTTGCTATGGCCTTCAGTCACCCAGAAACTCTTAGGTGGTAATGCCTCTCAATGGACTGTGGAAAAGTACGCACAAAAATTGCTATTGCTAAAAGTTGGCCAGCACAACACCAGAGACCAGCATAAACAGCCTTTGAGGCCAAACCTCAGGTTGGGCTGCGTTCTAAAATCTCCTCTACTTAAGACACACTTTAGATCTGCAGAGGCATTATCTACTTTCTGTCAGCTTCCTTCCGCTTCCATCACCACTCCATTCCTGGTGGAATTACTCCTGAAATGTAAGCAAAACACAGAAACTAATCTGACATCTGAACAGTGGCTAAGCAGCTGCCTCTGCTAGCTAAGCAGTGCAAACCAGTGGAATAGATGTGGCCTTTCTAGTCTCATTTTCACATCAAGGTAATGGAAAACATCAAACACTAAAACATGTGACCTATGTTGAATTGCTTGGAAGCAAGTACACAAAACCTGCAGTCAGCATATTTCCATAGTATTGCCCAGATGTAAACCACTGTGCACGTGTACTGGAGAGCACCAACTCTGTGCACGTTGCCTACACACTTCTAAGTAGGGGGCATGCTTTGTTGCTAAGGAAGTGTGGACAGAAAGAAAGCGTGAGAGTGAGAAAGATTCGTTCCAGACCTCTGTGACGAGAGTAGCAGGCTGAGGGTGGTAGCAGGCTGGCATTGCACTCTCTTATCTGAGCGAGACACTTGCTGCCGCATTCTGGGAAACAGCCTGGGCGGCAAGGGCTGACACAGCCGGCTGAAAACTCTTTTCCATTCTCTTCTGTTTTCAAGATAAGACGAAAACTCGGCCCATGGGTAGGTCATAAGCGAGCAGTATAAAAGACATATGCTACTTTTGGTAATGTATGGCCTGCATGGAATGAGTCTGGGAAGCCAGGCCAGTTCACATGGAGAGGTGAAACAGCACTGTATTCTGTGCAAGCACACTAGGCATTCTTCACACGTGAACCTAGCATCTGTCTCCAGTGAGCTGTTCATAATTAGAAAGCAAGACATATAGCCATATACACCTGGCATTTCCATGGGTCTCAAGTGTCTGGAGGGATCAGATTTCTTGACCAGCATCTCCACGCACTTGCTCTCAGACAAAAACGTCCTGCGGGTCACTGCTGGTTTACATGCATCAACTGTTCCAAACATTTAGAGCATCTTCTTCTACTCTAGGCTGGTTAAAGTGTCCAAGCCAACTTTGCCAATTGGTAATGTAACAGTGAAAAAAAGTAAACAAAAATAAGACAGAAACAACATACGTGCTGACATGCTGGTTAGTGGGGAAATAAAATCAGATGTCACCTGGTCAAACAAGAGACACATTTTAATGGAAAATAGAAAAGTGAAAGGAATCTGGTCAGCACATCCACACAATCCGGGCACAAAACACTTGTTACTGCAAGGTGTAAACAGGTTCTTAGGTGCTCACACTGCATATGTTAGGGGGTTGTACGCATTCCTGACCACGTCTGTGATACAAGTAATAGGATAATGATGCTAATATCCAATATGCACAGGACCCGGTTTAGACCGGTCTGAACAGGCTCTCGGTATCAAACTCCTCACTATCTGCTTGATTACAGAAGTTCAATTGGGTTTATATAGCCTAGAGCAAACAGAAATGGTACTATGAAATGACTGTAGAACATCACACCTAAGCCAAGCTGACCTGTCTGGAGCTGGCCTATTGTACATCTAATCTGGGAGTGGACAGGCAAGCACACACTTCTTCCAAGAGCACTGTAGTCAAACACAACAGTAGCAGTGCTACGGATGGCTGCAGCAATGTCCTAGTGATAGCAATGTCCAGCTATAGTCCTGCCAATTGTTAGTCAGTTGATAACGAAGAGGCCTTCCAAGTTTCATAACTCTCAGGCTTTTGTGCAGCTTAGCCGGGGATGATGCAGTTATGACACAGGACATTCCAGCATGACACTGATTAAGTACCGCCAGTTCAGGTGGTATCTTTACTTAGGCATTCAGGTCAGCTCAGCTGAACTTCATAACACTCCTTCCCATGCACCCTGAATTCAACGGCAGGAAGAATGCAAAAGACCTACCACCAAAACAACCCTATACAGCTTTATGCACCAGGGAGAAAGAGAAAGAGAAAAAGAAAGGGAAGAGAAAAACCTAGAGAAGGTGCAGAGACAAGGTAAGCGCACCAAACATGAATTTCCCCTTAAGAACATGCTCAAGGCTTGGCCTGGCCTCTCTGGCAGTTTACTATAACTGATAAATTCTTGCACTGCATTCAGAAGTTAACAGACATGGACAGGCTGCCAATCCAAGCCTGGAACTGCACATTCAAAACAAATGTAATTAAATAAGCCCTGTCAGCCACACAGAACAGCTGCACCGGCTACTCTTCCCATTAGAGCGGTCCAAGGGTCAGCTCACTATCTAAATGCAAACGCTAGCCCATACACCAAAACGTAGCACTCGGGAGTCACTGTGAAAAAGCTCACTGATTACACTGTTTGCATCTCCGAGGATGGCTAACGCTCACACTGGACGTCTAGTGAAACACACACACTAGTGAAATCATGTCAAATTCTTATCTGCTTAACATCACTGAACACGCTTGGGAACACTTGGATCATGAGAAGTGAGAAGTGGAAAAAATATCCATGCAGATTTCTGTGAAAAACTGGAAGCAAGTCTCAGGAAAAGAATGGAAGCTGTAATAAAGGAAAAGAGTGTTCACACTAAATACTGAACACTTGGAAGTTTTATTTAGTTGTTGAAACCAAAATATTTGGTTTGTGCCATTTTTCCAGATGCTGAAAGATCAATCGTTTGCACTTTGTGGTCTTTTCGATTGGAAATGTAATAAACAGAGGGCGGTCTTTTGGCCTTGCCCCAGCACTGTATTTAGGCTACAGTTTCTATGATGTAGCTCTCTGTTATGTTAGTAAACGTTCATTCTTCCTGAACTGATTTCAATCAGAAGCTTTAAATCCAGAGCGCTAGAGGATGAACGTGTGTAACAGAGGATAAAGTTTAGTGCTTTGAATTTTTTGGATAGCAGAGATAATACAGTCCACAGTTATGTTAGAGCTGAATGTTATTATAACCGCACACAGAAAACACAAATAGAGGTCACATTCTTTATACTACTGTCTCATAAAGCAGTAGCTAGACACTGTTAGCCTTTTATTACTGTCATCTTCCTTTGGCCATCATTAAACTTGTGCAACACGTGTGTCCTCTCCTTGTAAGTCAACACACGGCCTCTTGCAGCTCTGTTTCCGTACAGCTTCTGCTACAGCCTCCTGGGAAAAGACCGCGCCACGTTTGAAAATCTGAAAGCCGTTGGCTGCAATAAATTCCTGAAGCCGGAGTAACCAAACAATAACAGGCACAGGTTGAGCATGTTTCCTTTTAAGGCCAGCACAGTGGCCAGATCCAGGGCAATCACTCACTGACAGATTCCACAGTGCCGGTTAGCAGATATTTGTTGAAAATATGGAAGCTCTACCCTCACCCCTTCCGTGATGGGCTGTTTTTTTCTTAAACAGGCATTACTTTTCAATTTCCAGCTTCCCCTGATCTGCACACAGTCATGTCTAGTAACCAGGTCACAAAAACAAACAGGCTCTCTTTCTCACAGATGAGGGCCTTTCAAGAAAAGTCAAACATTTAATCTCTGCTTGGACTTTAGGGCGGTATAATCATCGGTGTATGAGCTGAGTCAGCAGGAAACTCTCTTCCCTTTCTTTCCCTTGCTCCTGCCCTCTCTCTCTCTGCATTCCCAACTCACCAAACTAGCTATGAGGAGAACAGAGGCAGAGTCTTTTGTCTGTGCGATGTTTGGCAAACAAGTTAAATAATAGTTCCCTGATTAACAGTGTGTTTCTCCGTCCTTTTCCTTTGAACTACACTGCATGTCATTCTTTTAGATAACTCCATGAAGGAATGCTAGTATAGCACTCTACAGTCCTGCCTGTTCCACAGAACCTCTCCAGAGGAGCTCTTCAACATGCCTGTACGACGTAAACAGCCTTTAGGCCACAAACGGAATCAATAACCATTAACTGCACAAACCTATGGGCAGTCTCCAAAGCTTTTTGAGCCATTATGGAAGTGTCATGTTGATGTGATCGCATTGCCCCATTACACCACTATGTCCACTCCAGGCCCTGAAAGTGATCATGAACGCATGGTCAGACGTGGACCCATGCGTGCCATCATGTGCAGAGGGTCTGATTACAACAGCTTTGATACCTAATAGCGCTGAGCCGAACGTACATGTTATCTGAGCCAAACACAATCAGAAACGTCCAATACAGCAACATGAAACATGACCAACAGTCATAACACTGTCAACATGATCCCATGTTGTCTCCACAGAATAAAGGGAGTCAGTTCATTCAGCTGTCATGTCTTGCTGATGTATAAGCCATATCCACAAGGCAGAATACACTGAAGTTAGAGGAGAGAGGCTGTGCCCACTCTGTTTACTGCAGTCAATGGACACTCTTCCCAACCAACGTGAATATGAATCACTGCGTAATGGCCTCTCCAAGGGCAGCAAACTGAAAACGGGGGCTGGAAACCCAGCATGCAGCTCAGCGGTCGTCATTTTATGGACAAAACAGAACAAGTAACGCCAATCCTGGCTGCGTTCACACCAGTTCTCTCTAATCGATATCTCCCCCTCACTGCGAGCTGGTCACTGGCTGGTGTTCTGCATAATTAACCAGATTGTTTCACGGACCGCACACATGCAACAACAAGGCGAACTCCACGGGCTGATCGGGGATCAGCGGCCAGTGGGCTGATGTTTCCATGCGCTTACCTTCATGGATCCTGCGAAAACACGGGAAAGATTTGCACAACCGCAGGCTACTTCTTCGCCCAAACCCGTCCCCTTAACACCCGCTCAGGCGATGACATACTGACTCCATGTGTAAAACACAACGGTACGTCCAAATTTCCAATACACCGCAGACCGTTTATCTGATATTAAACCGATAGCCTCCTCCGTGCGTGTTTATCCACATTCATACTGCAGCAGAAAGGCGCTAATGAGTGACTCGCCGAGGAGCCGCAGGACGAGACTCCGGGGGAAAAAGGAGAGGGGTGTTCAGAAAAAAACAAGCCGTTCAGTGATTCTAAAAAATGCCTTATCTTTTAGAATACATGTAATACTACGTAAAAAAAAAATATAGTATTGGTTTACTGGATTATTAAATTCTCCCTACTTCTTCCGTACTGTAATTTTAAGACATAAGTAGTTTCCTGTCCCCCTCCATCGGCCAAGTGAAGCCGTTCATCTTCAGAAGTTTAATCCGATTGGTTTGTCACAGTGACGTGTACATGGGCGGTTACACAAAACCCGTCTATTCATATTACACAGGCTGCAGGTCCGAAAGCTTAAGGGTTCATTATGTTGTCTCTTTTGTTTCACAAGCAAAGTAAACCGTTCTCTTCAGTGCTGTAAATCTTATCTGTGCTAATTTCACAGTAGTCGAATGAGAGGGACGTTTTTGGCTACTTAAGCTCAAGCCTACCTCAACACATAGGCTGTATTCGAAATGGCATACTACAGTAGTAAGTACTGCCTACTGCCCACTGTGTGTATGCAGTACAGTAAGAAGTTTTGACATATGATGTAGCATACTAATATAGTCACATGACCAGTTACCTCACATTCACTTCAGAGCTTACTGTATTGACTGTTTGGAGCTAGCTGCTGCTAACGCTGCTTAGTTCACTTGAAATATGTTTATCCTTACTGTTAGCCACCCTCATATATTTTACTCAAAAACTGAACCTGTAAAGCGAATTCATCTTTTATTCAATTTCAAACCTGAATATTTAACTTTCTGAGGCTCATTCTAATTGTTGGCTCTGTTTTACTCCACAGTGTTACTTGGTGCCATTTAGCTGAAGCAAGCTGTGGTGCATGATGGGTCGCAGTACACCATGAGCCTCCCCCGCATACAAGAAACTCTGACTGGAGGGGTACACCATCTAGGTATCTTCAGTGCACTACTGATTGTCGGTTTGGTCACATACCCCATACTTCATAATACTTTCAGGTAGATTTAGTATGCGAGTAGTGTGTAATGGGCCGTTTCGAATACAGCCATAGTGTACAAATCTGTGAGCAAGGAAACCAAGTTTCCTGATTTACACAGAATTCATGTTTCACAGAGTAAAATGCAGATTGTGCCACAATTTAGGTTTTTTCATAAGCCTAGATTTTAACGTGTGGCCACACCTAGGAAGTCTGTAGAAAACATTTTTTCCACCAAGCATCAACCAAAAACCTCTTTTAAAGGAGCCATTTCATTTAAAAACATTACTAAATAACTGAAATGATCAGCAGAATGTGAAGAAATAACAGTTTCTATGGTACATCACACCTGTATTGTGTTGCAGAGATACCTACTGAAGTTAGCTTGCTAACCAGCTAGCCCAAAACCACTCTGCCTCATAATTCCACTTTGTGCCTCAAGAGGCGATACTGTGTCACTGTAGCATCTAGTAATATTAGTCCAACATAGGAGGATGAAAAAGTAACACTGCTACCCTGAGGACATATTCTAACCTCTTGTTAACCATGTTGAAGTTTCTGCTCCTGATTAGATCATTTAAGGACACGTAATAAATAAAAGAAAGAGTAAACACAACAATGGAAAAAGCTCTTGGAAAGAGAGTTATCACAGCCGCCACCGCCTGATCTCAGCAAGAAAATGCTCATGTTGGGCAGCAAACCCAGAAGTGAAACAGGCACAGTCAAGACTGGCCTGGCTTTCCACCCTGGAGATGCTTTTGGATAAAGTTTGATATTTTGTTAAACTACTTTCTCTAGACTGGTAAGAGCTGAGGAGGAAGGAATGTGTGAATATAAAAATGTTTCTAAATCTACAGCTGTGAGGTGATGGTACCAGCTGTATAGTAAAGATTACTAAATCATTTACATTTACAAGAGCAAGACTTTAACCATACAAGCCATCACAGCAAGACAAAACTCCAACTGTGACTTTAGCAGGCGAGTTCAGATTTCTGATCTTGACAAACGAGAGATGATTCAATTAGGTATCTGTGCAGCAGACGTTTATTTATTGCATAATGGTGTTGTGGCCTTTAAGGGAAAATCCCACAGACTGTTTTTAAACAATATCCAAAACTAACATAAAACTGTGTCTCGGGCCTCAGGCAACACATTCTTTATCAATTCAAACTTCCTGTGAGGTAGCTTTTAGATGCATTGAGCTGTCTGGTTCTTATCACTACCACTGTAAACTAATATGGTTCAGTTTTTTTCTCTAGAATGGAGCGACTTCAAATGGAGAAAATAGTCTTTAAAGTTCAGTGATCACTTGCATAAAACACCGTAGGTGAATTCTTGTCTTTGGTATGCCCCTTGGCATTAATGAGCTTTGTAAAATGTCTTTAGGGAAATCTTTAAGATTGAAAGAATATGTGTGAAAAATGAGTAAAGTGTGAAACAATTCCAGAATTGTTTTAGACTATGTGTTTAATGGTTTAGCAGTTTAATTCAGTTCAACTTTATTGTCCTTATACCAATACAAGTTTGTACAGCAAAACACTATCAGACTACTGCTCCAGTGCAAAAAGGCACAGACATAATATAATATGTTCACAGACAGCAGTAGCTGTACATTAGAATTTATAAGAGCTGAGGTGCAAAAAGCAGTTAGCATATGCAGTAGAGCAAAATACAGCTTACTGTTAGGTGTAAGTATAGGAAAGTATAGTATGTTGAGTTGGCCAGGTGTACAATTGAGTATGTGGTTGTAGACAGAAGCCGTATATGTGCACTGTGCAGGTAGTGAGCATAGCAGCTCAGTGTTCAGGTAAACAGCTAAAATAGCCATACAGCCTGTAGTACTTTAACTCAAACCTGTATACTTGAACATCCAGCTGTGTTTTTGTTTTTATTTTGTTCTTATTTATCTATATTTATTTATCTATACTGAACATCTGTACAAAGCAGTTTAGCTGTTACCTGAACATTAGGCTGCTATTCTCCCACCTGCACTGTACACTTTATATATCCATACTGTTTACAACCACATACTGACACTGCTCTTACCCTTTGCACATGTCCTGTACACATACAGTACTGTACTGTACTGTTTGCACACATTGTTTTTGTCTATTTGTCTTTGCACTACACTATTTATATTTATATACACATATTCTTTAACTGCACTGGAGAAGGAGCCTGACCGTGTTTCGTTATACTGTACAACCCTGTATTGGTATAATGACAATAAAGTTGAATTGAATTGAATTAAATTGAATAGTAGAAGTGTACAGTATTTAGAACACACAGCTCAGATGTTCAAGTATAGAGATCTAGTTAAATTCAAGTGCACTTAAAACAGTTGCACAGTTACAACGTAAAGCTTAAGATTTACCACAGAATCAGTAATACAAAAAAAAACTTGCGTGAATACTTGCATATGTTTTGTGCAAGCCGTTCCAGACTTTGGGTCTATCAGGCTGCAGAACACATACTATAACTTCTACTATACTAAACATGCTCACTGTCTTTTTATCAAGTAAACACATCTGAAAATATTTGGATTTTAAAAAACATGTCTGTAAGGGCTTTTGGCACAGCACTATATGTACTGTATACATGTACTTTCATTTTCACTCAGGTTCAAGACCCCTCTACTTGTTGCTACTTCTGTGGTTAATGTCAGCCAAATGATTTGCGGAGCGACACAGACAGGGACCAGGCCTTTTCCAGCCCAGCAATTAGAATAGATTAGCCCAGGACACACTGAACCAGAAAGACCTCAGTGATTGCATCCAGTATTATACTGAGATAAATGAGAGGTGACTGAGGACATGCAGTGACCCTTCGTTCTTCATAGACTGAAAAACACATTAAGGACGTAAACCCAGAAAAGGCAATAAGTGTACTCAACTGTTTTTTATTAAAATACTTCACCCAGAGATCTAGACCTCCAAACCAAAATAAACACACTCATGGCTGCACGTTTGTTGATCTTCTAGAAGCAAAATGACATGAATTTCAGAGATGCCAGAAAGCCAGTGAAGGTCACTGCCCTGGAAATTCAGTTAGGCCTCTACACACAACAACTTTTAAAATATGATATAAATCAACAGTATGGAGGAGAGCTGTGATCCAGAGGCGGCCTTTAAGAACGGTCAAAAGTTGAGGTCAACAAGTTGGCTGTGAATGGAAGACAATTTAAAGGCCACAGCATTTTTGTGGTACACACATCTACCAATGAATGCAATCTTGAACATGACTTGAAGTAATAAAAAGATAATGGAGTAAAAATATCTTTTTATCTGGGGAAGCTGTTCATGGAGGTGTTCCTCAACACTATCAGCCAGGTCCCTCTGTTCCGATCACTCAGCACCCACACAAGAGTCTCGAGTGCACTCAGATTATCAGTTAATATGCTGAACTTCACCATGACTTTACCAAGAAATGTATCACAAGCAATTGAGCTATTGCAACAGCATGTAGGGTTATTACTATAGTGAAATATTGCTTATACAGTACTGCACAAAAGATGGTCATGGCATACAAGTTATACATTTTTTAGTGTAAGGAAAAAACTAAAAGTCATATTTATCCAACAGTTACACCTAGGCCTTGGTAACTACGATACCATTTAAATCTGTGTCCACTCCTTCCCCTTTAATAGTTCTGAAGGTCTCTGGGAGTCTCACTTTCAGTGCTTTAAAAATTTGCAGGGATATTTTACACTCTTTC
Source organism: Prochilodus magdalenae (assembly GCA_024036415.1). Lineage (NCBI taxonomy): Eukaryota > Metazoa > Chordata > Actinopteri > Characiformes > Prochilodontidae > Prochilodus > Prochilodus magdalenae. The sequence continues at coordinate 1,208,215 of JAMWET010000310.1, read as the reverse complement.
AAACTTTATTCTTAGATGTTAGTTGATTTTTCTGCATTTTCTAACAATTTAAAAGTTAAAAATATGGTTAAGACAAAACCATATCCAAAGCTTCCATAAACTATGTCTCAGGCCTCAGGCAACATATTCTTAATCAGTTCAAGCTTTCTGTGAGGTAGCTTTTAGATGCATTAAGGTTCCTATCACTACCACTGTGAACTAATATGGTGCAGTCTGAATCTCTAGAATGGAGCAACTTTAAATGGAGTAATTAGCCTTTAAAGTCAAGTGGTCACTTGCATAAAACATCTTATGAGAATTGTGGCCATCTGGTGTTACCATTACCATAAATAAGCAGTGTAAAAATCTCTTCAGGCAAATAAAGTGTTTGTTTAAGTATGTTTATGTTTAGCATCTACTACGGTCACAGTGTTGCAAAAATCAAATGTACAGCTTTAAATTGATCAGATATGCTTTTAAAGGTAATTACTGGCATTTTTTGCTTTTCAGAATTCAAGTAATTCTAGTCACATATTTAGACTCATTGGTCTATTAAACCATGCTCCTTGTCTCAGATGTCCAGTTTTGAGGTTCTAGTGCAAGTTTTCCTTTTTGTCTATTTTCTTTTTTCTAGAAACAGATTTTCGAACGCTATACATCCTTTCAGATCCATAGCATTAGGTTATCTTATCCCTGTGGATTTTCTAGATCTGAAGCTGTTTAAGATAAAAGCTCCTTTGACCTTCTTTGTTTAACTGGATTATTTTATATTTAATCTCTCCTGAAAAATGGCTTATTATAAGGGCCATTTTTACGGGAAATTAATAAAAGAATACAAAAAGGTTGGATATTTGCACAACACTGTACCTTAAATAGAGAATTAAAGGTACTATGCAATAGTGTCTTAGATTAATGCAATTTTATATGAAACCGTTATTTTCACATTTCAGTATGGAGCATTACCACCCACTTAAACTGTCAGAATTAAACCACCATTCTCAGTCTTTTACTGCATTACAGAATGCCTTGGGCACTCGGAACTTGGCAGGGGGAAATCTGCTCAGTATACATCCTGGTGTAGCATTTGGGAAAATGAACATTTTTAAGACATGAAGTTTTTTGGACAGACAGTAGCGAAACCTCAATGATGCTTCCATGTGGATCCACTTTTGGTTTCGCAAAAAGAAAAAAAAAAGATGTTATTAAGTCGCCATTACTGTTGCCATTATTACTACTGTGGGATATCCACAAGGTCTATGTAAAACCTATTTTAAGCAGAAGGAAAAGCCTATAAAAGTAATTTGCAGTACAGTCCGGAGGGTGAGAGATGGTTTACAGGATGACACGCTGATACCTCACATCTGTTAAGTATTACCCCACAATGGACATAATTCACAGAAAATGGGAGTCTAAATGTTCGGGAACAGTATTCTTCAAAAGCCCGGTTTGATCTACAGTGCATAATGAGAGATGTGTGAGAAATGTCTGTGATCCTGGAAAGAATGCAAAGAAGATCAACTGAAGGTCAGCATAACTCCACTATTGCTATGTCTTATTTAAAAGGAAGGCAAGGCAGCAAAAAGCAGATCACAATCCAGAGCAGATCAGAACACAACGGGTATACCCATAGCATGGAAACCCGAAATGTTCTTGATTTGTTTTATATGTACATACATACAATCTGATATCTGAGTCTGATGCAGTATGTAAACAAAGCTTTTTTAATGGACTTTAATGTTCTGAATGTTTGCTAATATTTGCCTACAGTAGTTTGGCTCCACCTATTCATGTTGCAGTTATAAGGGGTTTCAGCCCAGACTGTTTTTAAATGATGGACAATTCAGGGCACCCAGTAAAAGTAGATTATCCAGATTATCCAAAGTTGAATAAAATTCTCTTTACATTAATTACGTAATAAGCAAATAATGTTTTTCCCTCTTTACCTTATGGAGACAGACACATAAAACTAATTAAGACATAAACACATGCAAATGTCATAAGTGGACCTGAGGGGGATATAGCCCTTTTACTGACATGGTTTTTATTATGTAATGGGCTGCTAGATTATGCGCAGAGTAAAATGCATGTCGTGATGTTTACTCTATATGCAAATGATTTCTTTATTACACTGATCACTAAGTATGCAATGATCAGCTGACCTTTCAATTTGATTACATCCAAGCCAGCAGAAACGTGGCATTAAATCACCAGTGGTATTTGCTAGGAGTAGTCAGCTCTGCCTTCCTCTATCTTCATCACAAGGACAATTCACACACTGAGGCTGTAAGGAAGAACAGGTTGACCCAGTATGACGGCTAGAGTACGCACTAGGCAAGGGTTTGCTAATTAAACAGACTATACTGGGAACAGCTAGTGACTCCAAAAGAGACTGAGGCCTTGCTAGTGAGGAGCTATTAAAAGAAGTTAATGGGAGCAGTGAAGCGCACAATCCACAGAGAGCTCTGTGATTATCATGAAACAACAACAGGCCCAGGGATCTACCTTTATTAATGCAGGTGGGGCTCCAAAGCCTTTTATCCCTCATCTTTATTAATTCTTCTTATTCTCTGTTAATACCTGTGACAGAAGTCAGACGGCAAATAAGGTACAGATCTTTGACAAAGGAATCCCACTCGTCCTCTGCCTTAAGATGGGGGACTTCCTACCTAGGACAGGAGTGATGAATGATGTCATCACTTCATAACAAAAGCAGGGAGGGAGCCCTCACTATAAGCCTGGCATCGGCTGATTCCTCAAGCACACAAGCAAAGAGAAGAAGGTACCCATCGGGGGACTCCAAGCATCAGAGCAAAAGAGTAAAGTCAACAGCACGTTTACTCACTGTGGGAATATCCGTGACAGCTGCAGGGCACGGGGTTTGTGTATTTAGAGCTTTCTCTTCTCGCTCCCTCTCTTCCTCTATACCTTTTCTCTCTCAGATCCTCCTCCTCACCACTGTGAGATGCAGGCTGGACCGGTGCTGGTTGCCATGGTTACTAGACAAGGAAGGGCTCACGTGATTCGGCGGGGAAAAGGCAACAGCAGTCAGCAGCCCCTCCTCCTTCAGATGACGCTGAGGCCGCTCCGTCTGTTCACAAAGAGAAGCCTCCCAGTCTGCCTACAAAACACACAATGGGTGTCTTAAGACAATGGGTGTGGCAAGCAGAGGGAGGTGTGTGTGTGTGTGTGTGTGTGTGTGTGTGTTGTGGGGGCTTGACTAACTGCCCATGCCTTGAGTGTTTAAGTGCGCCCTGCTGAGGCTGTGGACAAAATGTACTGGTGCATAGCAAGGCTGCCAGAATACAGGAATAACACGCCAGCAAGACGGCCGGGCATTCCAGCATCCTCCCATATGTGGCAGCTTGACCCGCCAGCCCTGCGCGCAAACTCCTAGCTGGGCAGATATTTATATCAGCACAGACACAGTCTGAACAGTTGCACAGCCATTAGTCACTATGCAATGGGCTTATGCAGGATATGTGAGATTTTCTCTGTGCGTGCAACTACAAGCAGCGCCGTTGTAACCGACATTCCCTTCACTTAAGTCATTCTAATGAGACTGAAAAAAAAAAACTCCCTTTTCCAAAGTCCCTTCATATTCAAATGATTAAGACATAAACACAGTCATTCAGAGTGGTTTGGTGGAAGATGAGCCATTCTAAAAAAAAACGTTTATAGCGTTTACGGAAGCCAGATGTCTGAAATATTACACCTGAATCGACCTCTGTGAAAGCTAATAAATGCAACCTGACACTGTTTAAGGATCATTTTGGATCATAAACCTATTTAAAGCAAATGGGATTGTGGGACAAAATAGTTTTTGTTCAATATTAGTATAGTAAACAAATAGTATTTGTTCAAATTGGACTATAGGAGTGATCTTAGAGTGAACTATTGGAGTGATCTTAGATTGGACTATTGGAGTGATCTTAGATTGGACTATTTGAGTGATCTTGGATCTTGGAACATTTCCAATACCTTGATTTTGTTGAGATTGCCCTACTCTATACATAACAACGGTTTGCATTTGGGTTCAAATCCAGAGAATGGGAGGGCAGTTGCAAAGTTTTAATTTTGCTTTTCCACAAACATTTCTGTGTGTTTGGGGTCATTGTCATAGGTTCAGCTTTCTGGCAGAGTCAGATTTTGAATGAAGATTTGTGTCTTTTTAAATGTTTCCTCTGTTTCTGTGCACAAACTTCATCAATCCTTTCAGAAATTCATTGTCTGAGAACCTGAGAAAGCATGCCGGAATAAACCGACAGGAATTAAACATTGTGGGCAGGTCTGACATCACGAGACATGGCCCTGTGAGACAAGAACGGGCCTTATTCCTGTACCTGACTGACTCAGCATCCAGGACTGTGGACATTCAGTGAGCAGTCATGCCCTCATGAGTCATCCTGTTATTGGCAGTACCACTGGCAGATGACTGCATGTCGCAGGACCACATGCACACAGATTGTTACAACTGCCCTTAACACCACGTCAGCATCGCCTAAGACTTCAGCGGTGTTATAACAGACTGTCATAGAGTGACTTAGAATGGCAGCGGGTCATCTTCAGTGACAAGTCCTGCATTTGTCTTAATGGAGACAACCAATGAGTCTATGTGTGGAGGCACGTGGTCAGCGCCAACATGAACGCTTTGTTGATACGCATCACATGTCCAGAAAGTCCGCTCCACCTCTACCATAAACTTCTCCAGGAACTGTGTGAGAATATTTAAACTACATAGGATGGATTCATGCTGTGACGCCATATGACGCCATACTGAGAGACACTACTTCTGTATGTGTAGCTCAATAAATATTGTTCATATCAGTCTAAATTTATCACTGCAATCCGACACTTCCTTCTGAGTGCAACGATTCTTTTGATATTTGTAGTGTATTTGTAAATTTGACGAATTCACAAAAATTTGACATTTTGACAAACATATTTCAAAGAAATACAGTATAACAATACTTTAGGAATGATTTCCATCAAATAAATGATTTTTTTTGGTACACTTTTGAGAAACATTTGAATAATTGCATTGTTTTGAATCATTGTGTATTGTTAATTATTTTGTTGCCAGGTAATAAGTCTGTAAGTCTGTAATTCTGCAGTAAGTAAGTAAGACCTAGTTAATACAATATTGCAGTCTATGTTTCAGACATTTTGACCCCTGGTTCCTATGACCACCTTTGTAAGTTTCAAAGTTAATGTTAGGTCACAAGATTAGGGAAAGTAAAGTGGTATGTAATGAAGCATTTGAACCCTGTCTGTACAGAAACATATCTCTGTCCTTTGATCCTCTGATCTTGTTACACAGTCATTGACATGTAATTGACTGGCAAAATAGCAACCTAATGTGACGACAACCTATTAAAAGACCTTGTTTCACAGAACCCTTTTTCAATCACCCACTTCAGCCGAAGCCATTTGCCTAAAATAGCTTTAATGAGCTTCTTAAATAAAACAGTGATTACAGCATTATCAGATGGCAGTAACAGTGCACAACACCAAGTGGCACCAGAAGGAGAATTTTGAATGAGCACTTTATGCTGATTGTATACCTTTAAAACAGACTTAACAGTCCACTGTGTAAGTGAAGATGGGAAATCTCCACTCTGTCACTGGTATGCAAGCCAACTCCTTTAACTACATAATGATGATACCATTTGGGGCAATTTCAGAGTCAGTACAGTAATTTGAAATGATTACTAGCTGAGAAAAAAAAAACTTTAAGAGGGGGATTCTGACAAAGCTGTGTCCACTGAAAATCTCTTTGTAAGAGCTGGATTGTGTCCACAAGACTTTCTGATCTGACTCACTGTGAAGTTTGCAGCAAGGCCTGGTGTGCTTGGACACTGATGCAATCATAGCAGTCTGTAATTGGTCCAGTGTGCAGGAGCAGTGGGCGAATGAAGGGTTGCCTTTGTGTCAAGGACACATAGGCTAATTGAGTTCATTGTGTTTTCAGAGCCAGAGACAAAGTCACAGCACAACTGTGACGTAATGGCCGCACAGGGGCAATACCCTGGCCTGCTATTATAATGAGATAGATTGAATTTCGCTGAGCAGGAAATTATTAGGGAAAACCAGATGTGGGCCTTCTGTAGGAGTGTGGGTAGATAATTCAACATATCGTTGCTGGTGTGCTCAGATCACTGAAGTCACCAATACATCACTCTTTTCTACAACATGTGACACACCTTAAACAATCAAAATGACCATTACCCTGACCATTAACATACAACAGCCGGAAATCTATTGCGGAAACCACTGATGAGCAAGCAAGTGACTAATGCAGTGGTCAGGTCTTCCAGTACACGATGATTAAAAGGACCCATACCTTGTAAAGTCTTTTTAAATTGAGTTTTCTTTTGATGTAAGCATTGTTAAAGTTTCGAATCGTATCCCTCACTTCTGTCTTCAGACAAGGTAAGTAAACTGCAAAAGCATCCTGAACCCCCAGGCTATTTTGGCAGTCCCTCAGCTGAACTATGTAATATTTATATTTCTTCAGTAACATTGATGGACAGTGCTTTCTGTGTTTAAATGATATGTACTGTTGTGGCGGTTGTACATGATTGTTTGTCTGAAGCCTGGGAAGCCACAGTTACACTGTCTCTTCTATCTCGACAAGACAAAACTAAATATAGACTCATATATACAACAATTTGCACCCAGAAAAGAATCAACTGACAGGAATGAAACTTGATGGGTAGGCTTGACATCCTGAGACATGCGTACAATACAAGTTAGGTGCTCGGCTGAGCATGTGATGTAAGCAAGGATGGACCTTATCGATGAGCCTGACTGACTATATGCAGTACGTCGTACTGATCCACATGCTTTTCATTCTGACTTGTGTAGGTAACATCCTTTGAACTGTGAACATTCAGCAAGCAGTGATTCCCTCTGTTTGTGCCAGCACCATTGGTAGACAGCTGCACAAAGCAGGACTGCATGCATGCAGATCGTTATGTTAACTCATTGATAATCATGATGATATGATCAATAATTTATAGATCCTAATAACCTTTATCCTCCTTACGAATAGCACTACAATGTGGCACTTTCTTTTGGGTGCAACTATTCATTTGATGATAAATGTAATTAATTATATTGTATATAATTTTTTAATTTAAGAAGTTACATGTTACTTGAAAAAAAGTGGTTATTTCACAAAAATGTATTTCTGCCTATTCTCACTAAAATAGGTTAGTTTACCTTGAAGTAAAGAATGTTTCAGTGCAGACTGTTTTTAGAATCAGAACAGACATAACAAACAGCCTGTTTTAATATAAGGTACAAAGAGAGTTTAAAAACTTATTCCAAAACAATTAATTATGACAGTTTTGGCACATAAACCCATATAGATGTCTTAAGTGGACCTCACAATAAAAATCCAAGAAAAATATTGCTTTATGGCCCCTTCAAACCTGGTAAAACATAACATCGTTGCTATCAGTGATATATCTCCATCTTAGACAGACACAAAGAGGCGACCCAAAGCAGCCTCTCCAGCTCCATGCATTATGAATCAGCCTCCCTCCTGTGCTGTGAAGGCACTGGCTGGGTGTGTGGGAGCCATGAATTAAAAATATGGAGCCTGTCAACACTGCTTCACTCATCCATTTCAAGCGATAGGCTAAAATAACATCAAGCTTAATATGTTCAATCCTGGCATTGCTTAGTGCTTCTCATCTTATGCCAGAACGTGTTGGCAAAGTCTGGGATAAGACCTATTGTAAACCCACAAAGGCCCCTTTGATAGGCTTTTGGGGGTTATGAATATGTAATAATCTAAAAGATTTTATGTGGAGAAGCAACAAGATTTCTCTCCGACAAGGCATACGTAGCACAACGAGTCAATGAACAAATGGAAGTTTTAAGATGCAATATCCTCAGTGTATCTTTCTGCACATCATCCGTTTATTAGCCCATCTCATATCACACCCCTCATATTTCTCAGCATGTCTCTCATTGCGTATTGTGCTGGTATTTGAATATTTAGAAAAACTCTGCTGGTTGCATGTGCTGGATAAGTCAAAGAGAAAGAGATCGAGGTCAGGATGAGCAAGTGAGCATGAGAGAGAAAGATAGAAAAGGAAGGAACCAGGAACTGGGAACCTACATTGACTCCACTACCCACAAAGGTACAATATACATGCGTTGGCATTGGGCATCAGAGTACTGGGCTGTAGAGCAGTGGAACTGTGTTCTCTAGAGTGATGGAGCTCTATCCAATACCTTTGGGATTGGCGTTAATGATCCAGAACCAATCATCCAACTAATGTTTCAGTGTTCAGTCCCCCCAGAAGACTAGAGACTCTTACAGTGGTAAAGGATGGCCAGACTCCCTATTACTACAAGAGAAGAAATGCTGAATGAGCTGGTATCTATAAGCCTTTGGTCATAATGTATGCATTCCCAACCATAACTAATGTGGTTGTGTAGGACCACATTGCCTCTGTCTGTCATAAACATTTAATGGATCACATGACTAGCCCAGCTTCCTTTGTACCAGAGCTGATTTAAACAGCTAGCTCCACCTCCAGGTCAATACAGCAGACCATAAAAGCCCTCAGTAATGATGCATGCAAGCACTTTAACAAGCACAGCTATTATGAATCTGTCACAGGCCACTGAGTGTACAGCACTGCCGTGACCACACACAGAGCAGAGCCATTCTGCATAGGCAGACATATAGAAATATGGATAAACTAGCCTATGGATCAACTTCATAGAAACCGAAATAAATATTAGCACAGGCTGTGTTATTTTTATCCTAAGCAGAGCGATGCTGTGTGAATTTCCTTTGAATTGGGGACAAAGGGCAAGGTCAACAGGCCTGTGACCTCTTAAAGCTGAGGGATTAGTTTAAACAGGAGCCACAAACACTAAGAGAGAGGGAGAGAGAGATAAGTACATAGAGGTAAAGAGAGAAGCAAAGGGAATATGACCGCTTCGTCATTGAAGCCTTTGTCATTGAATCTCTTTAAGGTACTCGTGATTTTATACAGAAAAGTTCTATAACGTGAACTGATTTACAGTGATCTTAATAACTACTTTTCTAAAACATAAATCAAATAAACTTTCATATATTTATTTCATGTTCCAAGACAGGCACTTGTAAATCAAACCTTACGGTAACATTGCATTAGTAATCCCCAATGTGTAGCTGTAATCATAAATCAGCATCATAGGGATCAAACCAGTGCATTATTAGCAACTCAATCCGACTGGTTCTACAACATGAGTATTTGATTTCCTCTGAGGAGATCCACCACACCTGTGCAAACAAGCTCAGACTGGCTGTTCAAAGACCTGGGCTACCTAGGGCTTTCCCCTGTCCAGTCGGTTTGTGTTGTGATTTAGTGATGGATTTACCCTGAGCATTTGAAGATCACCAGCATTGATCACTCTTAATGGTGTACTTGTTGAATGTCAATGTTGACAGACCCATCAATTAGAATGAAAGCTATCAAGAGGTTCTACTGCTACCTGCTAAACCACTGTAGGGTAAGTGATGGGACTAGAGCCCAACCAATATGATTATTTTGTCAAAGGTACCAGGTCAGAAGCTACAATTCCCATAATCTAGAGCTGTGTAATGAACTATATACTGCAATGCATTTATGTTGATTATTTCGGAGAGTTTTATATGCCCACTTACTTTTCTGAAGACCGTGGCAAATACAGAATCTTCTTTTGTCTCACAACCAAGTGTTTAGACTCTTTAGTAAAATAGAAACCTCAGGAGATATGCATTATCTTAATCTCCGGCTTTCCCATACGCGTGGATTTAACCAAGTAACACGCATTACCAGGAAGGTCCATATGTCAAATGGGGCTGCCTTAATCTGACAGTTATTTAGGCTGTACGAGGAATGATGCAGATTCATTGTAAACTTCTACCAAACCCGCTATACCTATAATTATAGCATTTCACTGCTAGAGTCCAATTAGTCCAATTTTCTTCCAATTAAATTAAAGCCTTAAGGCATTTCAGAAATAATGCATACATTTGTATATGCAGTTTATTGCCAAAATGCTGAAAGATATCAGGGCATACATTTTTAACCATATCGCCCAGCCCAAATTTAAGGCAGAATAATTTTACATGCTCAAAATTTCAAGAGACTCTCAACAGACTACTAAAGTCAAATAAACAGCCAGTCTCTGTAAAGAGGGGTACTGTATAAGATTAACCCGCTAAAGTCCTTAGAAACCATGAACTGATTTTCAAAAAATCCAAAAGGTGTGAATGTTTATTGAAACATAGCATAAGCAACTTCAAAGCAAAATTGGTGCTTTAGCAGTTTAATATTTTCAGTTATTCATAAGTCCTTAAAAAAATTGTCACGACTTACTGTAAACTATGTAAAAACACCTAAAACTTCACCATGTGTCTGGACACCACACATGCTATGCTAGATTGCATGGCGTTGGGCATGCAAATGAGAGGCGGAATATGGCACAACACCTGCCGTCTATAAAGGCTGCCTCCAGTGTTACATGTAAGGTTTTATTTCTTTTGTTAGCTCAAAGTCATACAGTGTCCTAAGCCACAATGACAGACCTTTAAGACCTTAATAAAGATAACCTAGGTATCTAGTTATGGAAAAGATTTGGGTTACTATTGACTTCTTGTGTTTGTTGGCAACATCAGACTCATAGCGCTAGAGGACAAAACTTTGGACACCAAACATGTTTCGTCTAATCAGATTCATCTGGGGTAAGTGAGAAATGGTGACTCATTCCAAACCTTAGTATCAGTCATTAGTTTTGGCCAACTGATATATAGGTCAGGCAGTAGCTGGGGCAACAGTAGATCTTTTGAGAATTGAATTTGCTCTTCCATAGACGGCGTTCCAAGTGATACCTTTTACCTATGAGGTGTCCTTCATAGGAAACTATCATCAGAGAGATTTGAAGTAGACCATGCTCAAGAGATTGACTTAAAACAACCTAGGAACACAATCCCTTCCCAAGCTGTTCATTGGCCAAAGGGTCACTGGCTATAAGTGACCGTCCTACATTGGTGACAGGGAGTATTAATAGCAGGACACTGGTGTACTGTGCCTGGGGTGTGGTGAAGCAGGCTTAAAGCCCTTCTGTTGTCATTGCTTTTCCCAGCAACACTGTATTCAAGGACATTCATGGTCACAGAAAGTAGCACAGAGACAGAGAACACTGCACAGTTCTTTTACTCTGCTGCTGACATCTGATTCTGTGAAAAAGAAAACAAATGTTTTGTAAGTATTCATCAGTGTGTGTTGAACTGGACATTGAGTCAGGGGTTGACTTGCAGACCCCTGCACCATGGGCCTCTGGTTCCTATCATGGTCAGGGAGCAGCAGGCTGTAGCACGGCTTGTAAGGATTTATGGTGTATGAAGCTATCAGCAAAGTACTTAACACACTAAAACTGAGGTTTCTATTTACCCACACTGTTGGCACACAGCAAGTATCTGTTTTATATCACAGTTCAGCACTGTAAATTTAATCAGATTACCATGATATGTGCTAAACTGAGTCTGCAAAACGTGTCTGCAAATGTTACTATAAACAGTTGTGTGCAAAAGTCAGAGACCACACTTCATTAGTTTGATTTAAAAATGGCCAGCAATCACAAGCTATTCATTGTCAGAGGGTATTACTGAGAAGATTACATGTAAGATAATCCACTTGCATAAGGAAGGAGAAAATCTAAGGAAAATAGGGAGGAAAAGGAAGCTCAAGCAGTTATTTTAAATACAGAGCTTTCATCTTTGAGAGACAGGAGACAATCAAACTGAACTCTTGCTTTGAAAAAATGAAAACATCCTCAGGTGTTTCTGTTTGTCATCCAACTCATTGCTAAGGGTCTGAAAGGACATCTAGCTGTTGAAAAGATTAGTTGGAATGGGAGAAGTAGAAAATGCAACCATATTCCAAGACTAAACTTTTTTATTTTTCTGTTGAATAAACGGTACCACTTTAGAATAGGCTGCCTTTATAAAGGATTTAGAAATGGTTTACTAATAGGTTACTATTGGTTATTAGTTAGGTCACAAACACTTTACAAATTATTATTAAGCAGTTATAACACATGGTTTACTAATAAAAGAGTTAGGTCCTCACTTTACAAATTATTATTAAGCACGTGAATATGTGTTGAAGCTGACAGGGTTATGTGGACTGATGGAAAAGACAAAGTAAGATTAGTAAACATCAAAATCTGAGTTTTAACAGTATAAAAGTATGTGTGTTTACTGTTAGGCTAATAACAAGTCACTGTTGCCCATCTTATTCATGTGTAATAACTGCTTATTAATGATTTTAATGTGTTTAAAGCCTAATTAATAACCATTAGTAAACTCATTTTAAACCATCCATAAGTGGTACCAAAAAAACATTTTTTGCATTTTTTTTTACATTTTTTACAATAAACAATTCAAGGCTATAATAAACAATTCTCAGACTGCATACATGCAGCTATGTCAGCAGTCACCTCCGCTCTAATCTTTACCCTATTTCTTGACCTTCAGTTACTGCAGTCATTAGGAAGGTTAGGATGGGCGGGTGCTATTTCATGTGAAGATTCTAAATCTACCAAGAGCACGCATCAGTGGATGTGCAGACACCTACAGGCAAAACACGACACACGAGGTTCAAGGCCAATTTAGTCCTGTGAGCAATATATTGCATAACCGTCTGATCTCACTCCACAGCTAATGCGGATACTCCCTCTGGTAAAACATTATGATTCATAAAAGCTGAACACTTATCTTTTTAGACATCAGGAAACATCACAACTGTTTTCTGTTTAAGACCTACAAACGTATACACTCCAAATGCCTGAGTTTATAATGTGTAAGCCACACCTTCTTCTCACAGGGTCAGTTTTAGTCCCATTATTGAAGCTGCTTGTAAATGCAGTGCAACTGTTCATGAGCATTCTTCATTGAAATTTCTTCAGCCCTGGACTAGTTCAGGGGTCCAAAAATCTAGCCCACATAATAACAAATGATTGGCACTGGCATGTTGACATAATGCTGCCAAACAGTGTGCATGTTTCCGCCTTTGTCTGTTTCCTGAATTTTAATTACATTACTATTCACTGCCAAATGAACCCCCTCCCTCCTACTCTCTAGAGTTCCTCTTACATAAGAGAAGTGCAGTCATCTGTTGTCACTCTGTTTCAACATAAGCAGCATTTTAAGGAGCCCCTAATTGCCATTCACCACCCAGCGCTTACACAATGACCCTTAAATCCCACCAAACCGTGACTTGAGTTATGCGATTTGAAGCTGGTGCTTTAGGCATGTCTCAGCTTTTATATCTGACTCTTCCTTACAAATGTCAAGCGTTCACCTGTTTTTGGCAAACATAGCACGAGCAAAGATGACGGTATTTGACAGCTGGCTGAACCTCCTGCCCTTGTTCTCAACAGACTGATGTCATTCTTTAAATATGCAGAACCTTAACATGATCCATGGCAGCCATGAGAGAAACAGTAAGTGGAGAGGAATATCAGAGCAACCCTGAGCTACAGCACAGGAGTGTTACACCATATTCCACACACACAAACATACACACTCACAGGCATACAGTAGGGTCCACATGCCTGAGAACACTGGTGAAAATACAGAGGTGAATCATGTCAGAATACTGACTTACATTTTAGAATCGCTTAGTACCTCTATGCACTCTTTGGCCTTAATGACAGTGCGCACTGCCACGGGCTGCATGAAATCCAGTGAGGAGTAGATTCAATCCACCTACCGGTCTGAACATGTACTTTTTGTACAAAGGTCTTAAAGGGCCATTCCCTAAACTTCCTGTATTTTATCTGGTTGCCGTAATATTGATGTAAGTCATTTGTGTGAATTTATGTGCCAACAGTCATAATTAATTATTTGATTTGACTATTTATACCTGTATATATATATATATAATGCTCTTTTCTATTTGCAGCTGAGGAGTGAACTATGGTTTAAGTATTGCAATACATTAAGCTCTTTTATTTCAAAAAGTGAGGCAAATTTATTTTTCCATGACTAAATATTAAAGTAGTTCTGAGAATATTTCCTCTTAAATGTTCTTTCCATAACTTTCGTTTTCTCAAAATCCTAAAACGGTGTTGTTTATTTCCAGGTTTTTTTATTTCTAGATTTTTAAAGTAGTCTAGATTTTTTTAAGTTGTCTGATGGAATAAACTCCACTGGCTGTCTGGACAGCTGAGTCTCTTACAGTCTTCAAACACAGACTGAAGGCCCATCTCTTTGTAAGGCACTTAAGTGAGTGAGCACTAATAGATGTGTGTGTTGAAATATTTTGTTTTTGCACTCATTCTGACCATGACCTTTCTTTTGTCTAGGTACAAGCTCTGGGCTGGGATGCCAGGTAGTACACTTATACTTTACATATGTCCGTATATTGTTCTTGCTAGGTATCAGCACTGGCCTTGGTTTGGGCAGTGTCCGAGGTTTGACTCTAACCATCTTATACTAGCTAGGATAATGTATAATGTATGTATGTATAGTCAGTTACAATTACAGTGCTGTTGTGCAGAAATACTAGGTCAAATTTATGCAGAAATATACAAAATTCTAAATGATTCACAAACTTTCAAGCAACAGTGTATGTATAATTAGACATAATAAAATGTCGGAAAAAGGCCCTTTAAATCTTAAAACCGAAGAATTAGAAAGTAAAACATACACATCCTGAACTACACCATTTAACACCCCCACAGCTTCACTGTACACCACATATGCACATGCACACACACTCACACACACACTCACACACACACACACTGCAGCTGTACAAATATTGTGACATGTGATCACAGTCAGACACAAAGAGGTTTTTTCAGCAAGAGCTAAGAGACAAAAGGCAGAAAGAAGAGGACAGAGTCCCCCATCTGACCGCTCTGTCTGCCCAGCCAAAGGAAAGCTTTGTATACTACATTACATAGCAGTGCACTGGAGTTCTCTCTAAGTCTGAACCCTGACAACAGAGACAACACACACACACATCACTACACCAACAGCAAGGGGTTACAGCCAATATCACTATATAACCAGAACTGCAACACACTTCCTAAACCCAGGCCAAAATGAGAAGTTAAGAAATCATCAAGAAAACATCAGTTATACAGTGTTTCAGCTCAAACTACTGTTTGATGGCACAACACAGTGTAGCCATTCAGAAAGGACATCATTTAAATGTGCTAAAGAATTGAAAACACTATTTACACTTAAAAAATGAGAACAGGCATGCCATGTGCCTCAAACACTGTTGTCTCCTACTTCAAAAACAGGGGGCTAAAATGATCCGATTCCAGTCATAACTCATTACAAGCTATGCCAAACTCTGTAACCGAATATTCCATTCCAGCGTAAATGCTGCAGCTTGTACAGGTGCCATAATGCAACTGCTCTACCTTTTAAGGTGGATGGCAAACCTGGCAAAAAAAAACTGGGAAATAGTAAGCCAACTTTAGCTCCCACATATTTGACAAGATCCCCGAGAACCTTAATTCAGGGTTGTAGATAGCAGCCGTACTGTGTGATTCTATCCACTTTTTGACAGTTCAAAGCAGATCATCTTAAATTTAAAGCTTCAAGGTGAACTAATAACTTTTATTTACTTTGTGTTGCTGTTGAGCTCAAAAACAAGTAGCTAGTATGGATAGCATTAGCTAACTATATTAGCTAACTATATTAGCTAACTATATTGTATTGTTTTATTCTAGACTCAAATCATAGAGGTGTAAATGGGTATTTGGGTTCTGGGGGGAGTATGGTTGCAAAGCTGAAACTTAAAGGAATTGACGGAAGGGCACCACCAGGAGTGGAGCCTGCGGTTTAATTTGACCCAACACGGGAAACCTCACCCGGCCCGGACACGGAAAGGATTGACAGATCGATAGCTTTTTTTTTAAACGGGTGTGTATAACCACATTTGTGCATATTACATCCCAACCAAAGTCACATATCTTCTATGTACACACCAGGGAACAATCTAAAGTACTAAATAAATGCACTCTATACCACCTTTCAATCTATCAGTCTTAAAACCCTGTTTCAAAGAAGGGAAAGGAAAAAAGACGGCCTTGTAAAAGTAAATAGTGACTGTTTTGCTACATGATCCCACATGGTCATAAAAAATGTTCTTTTGAAAAAAAAAGGTTCTATCTCCAACAGACCACTTTGAGTTAGTTTGACAGTTTCTTTCGTCATCACCAATCAGAGAGGGTGCAGAAACATTCTGCAGTCATTACCCTCAAGCGAGCAGGGAGTGTGAAATTGCTATTGAGAACACTTGAGCTGTGAAAGAAATTCACAAGCGCTTAGTACCATCCTGACATCATCTCCTCATTACAGCATACATTTTTGACACCCACATGCAGCTGAACTCACACACCGTTTCACTCATTGATCTACAGAACAACAAGTAAGCCACCTGTGGTTATATAACGTCCTAAAGCGGAAAAACATACAGATTCTGCAATACTACTCAGCGCAGGCATCACCTCTCCAGTGACTCAACACTAGCACATTTCCCGCTGAGTGGCATTGCTCCCAAATGTATCCAATTGTAAAATGAAATGCAGATTTCTGATGCATAGTGTATGCACGGTGCAGGAATGAAAAGTGAGATCATGGCCCAAATTTTCAGATATACATGAATTAGTCAATGGCTGTAAGCCAAGCAAAGACCTTAAACTGTCATCCCTGGTTTTCGTTACTGCACGCAGAGATTCCACAGAGATTACATCTCGCCTAATTAACATGACATGCTATGAAAACCAATGTAGTCTTTAAAAGATGTGAAACAAAAAACGAGAAAAGAGATACAAAAACAAAACAAAAAAATTAAAGAATATGATTGGCTGTTTTGTTTCTGAGGTACTGCATGACACACAGACAAAAGTGCTTCACTTGATTATTATTTATGCAGTAAATGAAAGATGTTCTGGACTTGGATGCAATGTTGGACGGGGCAGTAGGCGCCCAGAAAAACTGCCTGTGCCTGAACAAAACATGGCCAGTAAACACACGCAGTGATGAAGGCTAGGAATCCATAAAGGGCATGCAGGGAACATATTGAACTGAATCTGGCCCTGAAAATACATCAAATGTAATAAAACTCATGGCTTATATTATTAATACTATTAAACCCTGGCAAACATTTACTTGGCATGTTTTGCTGAGAATGCAGTCATCACCATGGCACATCACTGCTGCTGGTTTTAGTAATGCACCCAAGATGGTGAATAATCTAATAACACATTTATACAGAGCAGATTAAAAGTCAGTTTGGGGGTTAGCCGACCATATGGTCTTCTGAAGTTGTAGATTTGTGACTTTCTCAGAGCAGATCTTTCCTCTATATGTGTATTTGCAGAAATGATGGTCAATGCCTAACTTCAGGAAAAAGAAAAGGAACTGCTTGAGTTGTGTAAACTGTAGTTAAATCTCCTACCGAGTCATACTTAGTCTATAAAACACTCATGGTAATGTCTAAACGTCCACAGCAAAAGCTTCTGCAGAGCAGGGTAGCAGTGCTAATAACACTCTATGGCTGAGAGGCAGCAAGTAAGTGTAGCCAGAAAGACCACAGGCTTGTTTTAAGGTCAAGGACTGGTCAGAAATGGCATGAAAAAAGAGCCACAGTTTTTCACCGAAATAGAATTCTGGGAAATGTCGTGATGGCAGTGTGGAGAACTGCACCTTTCCTTTTGGGAATTGCTGTACCGTCAAGCTCATCCAATCCAACAGTTCTTTCTTATCACATGTCATATTGTAAAGACCAACATTTGCTCAAGCACTTGCAGCTTTCACAGTCTAAGCCTTGAACTCTGGAATTATCTATTAAGAAAACTAAAACCTTATTGATAAACGACTCTGGTATCTGGTATTCTTATAGTATCTGTCTTCTGCTCGGTGATAAAATGTTCAGAAAACCAAGAGACCATATTATACATTAACCTACAGCCTTAGTCTTACTAGCACACCTACTTCAAGTAACAGCACTGGATGTTTCCAGCGTGGCCTTGTTTGGGCCTGAGGCACTGCAAATGACTTCAGAAGATTGTTTTTTATGAGGTGAATAGATATTTTGGAATGATTCATACTTGGCTCTTAGTTCTCAGTATGAAATCACGCATTAACTCTCAGCTTAATGTTTCACTCTGGGTGGGTTTAGGCTCTTCCCTGTTCATTCACAGAAGGAAAATGGAAAGAGGTGATTGGCTGCTTCTCTTGTACTTGTTCAGTATGGATGAATGATATAACCTGTACATTTGCCATGGCACTAGACTGAAATGACATTAGTTTCCAGGAAAATACATCTAAAAAATTGCATAACCCCAAAAGTCTGAAATACCATATACATTTTGGAAAGCTACTCGTGACATGGAATAATTTATGAAAATTGCAAGAGCAATCTCAGGACTAGGTCAGGGGTACAGTATGTGTCCGTGCAAGTGTATGAAGTTCAGCCCCTCAGTTTCTGCCAAAGGGAGTGGACCAGCCATTCTACCATCACATATGTGTTGTTCCCAGTGCAACAGCTGTGTGTAGGAGCACATGCTGATGTCTTATGGAATCTGAAAACTAAGTGGTGTGTAATTCCGGGATTCATGGGAAGTGAATAAAAGGGAACTAATACTCTTAGTAAACCATTGTACAGCCTGAGTACATTTTGTGGGGCCAAGGCCTCTCCGTTCCTTATACTTCATTATCTAAGTCATTCTCTCAGTAAGCCTGTAGGAAAAGACCTTGTTTAAATCCTGCCTTCTGGCTGAGAGAGCACCCAGCCTAGCCACAGACAGCTCTGCCACTCCCTAAGGAAAGCACAGTGATCCTATCCAGCACACACAAGAGGGTGTTCTATTCAAATGCAACCACAGAATTAAAGATAGAGATCTTATGACACCTTTGCTACTATGATCTAAAGTCAGATCTCTGTAGAAACATCCAGTCTGCCCATGGACACTTTGCTTTAAGTGATGGTTTGGCCAAAGAGCAAATTTACTTTCTACCACAAACGTAAGTGCTCAGCTATGTTTGGTGTCTGCTTCTTTAGTGTCAAACCAGAGTACTAAGTAACACTAAGTACGCTGCCTTTAACATCAAGGTAATTGCAAGCTTAAATTACCCCATGGTTACACTGTATGACATATTTCAGCTATAAATGTTTATGTGTCCATTCACATCATGCAAACTTACACTTTTACATCACACACTCAAGCCATGCCAAATTGTAACGCAATCTTAAATAATTATAATGTGTTTTTTGTTGAGGTTTGCAGTTTACAAACTGCATGGTCCCATTCAAAGGAATGCTGTGTTCAAGATACTACATAATAACGGTGTACTGATTGTGCAAGGGGTAAGCTGTATGTAACCATCATGAATTTCTCCAGTACACCAAAAAGACTTGATGATAGTCATTTCAGTATGACTTAACCACTGAACAATTAAATAGCTTGGAATTCAGCCTGAGAAGACATTAATGAATTAAAGTAAATGCTGTTCATCATCTTGAGGTGGGTTAATAATGTTGTTTATTTAATAAAGTTATCTCACTGCATGAATAACATGGTTAAAACAGTAATACTACATGCCATACGTGTTTACCACTCAGGCCAACCCACAGGCAATATTTCTTAAGTTATTAGTTGCCTTGGAGATGGACAATAAACAACAAAAAAAACCCTATACCCATCATGCTATCTATCAAATCTTAGCAGGTAAATCTGTTGACTAAAATATACTTACAGTCTTTGCAAAATAACTAAAGAAAAAACAACAACAACAGTCATTGGACGGACTGGATTGGCTCAGCCCCTGATGTTGGCCATCTAATCTAACCTCCTCCCTATATACTAGAGTACATAGCTTTTGACGTATACTTGATGTACTGTATATTACAATGTAAATGCATGTAGTACATATGATATTGTGATAAAGCATGTAGTATGCAGCACACAGTATTCTGTTTTGGACATGACCAAAAGAAGTGTTAATGAGGGGTAAGGGTAAAAATGTGCAAATTAAAGCTTTTTCATCCATCGATTTAGAACACCCTTTCGTTCATAGTCAGTCTTGTTCAGAGCAATGCAATACAGGATAGAGAAAAGAGTAGAGAGTTTAATTCTGCTAAATGAGGAAGGCAGGTGACAGACAGCTCCCACACACTCAAAGTCACGGGCTATCAGCTCTTCATCCTGTTAGCTGCTTGAGTGCACAGCTGGAATCCCATATCCTCTTCTCATCGGTTACTTCTTCTACCGCCGTCTGCTTTTGCAACAGTCTCACCTGCTCTGGATGTGCTTTAGAACAGAGACTGCTTGGTTTCAGTTGTGTCTGAGAGATAGAGGACAGAGGCTGTGCATGTGAGGGAGGACTTGTGTTTATCTCTTGGGGGTGTTCTCCACCCATCCCCACATTTCACAGCAGCCGCACCCTTGCACATGAGTACACATGCACATGTATGTGGAAACAAGCAAAGAGTGTACACATATGGCATATGATATCATTTTATTTGATGGACAGGAGCAATGACAGCTGATGGACAAGCATAACACCCCGTGCCCAGAATCCCCCTCCTCCCCTACATACAAACACAACATTACTCTAAATAGCATTTGCTGTGAAAATGATTAGAAAATTGACTAGTATAATGAAAATGCTAACAAGCTATGCTAACATGCTAACAAGCCCTGTGGTCTTCTGAGAATAAACAGCAGTAGATTATATATATTTTACATTTTAATACAAATATTGTGCAGAATTGTTTTGCCATTCCAATACGACCTGGTGTTGTCATAATTGGCTCTAAATCTTGAACAACAAAAGCTGGAGCTACAAGGCTAATGTAGGTATGCGAGGCGTAAGGGTGGTGCATCATGCATAGATGTCAGCAGAGGGAAACCCTCAGGGCTTTCTAAACCTTTGGAGAAAGCCTGATGATTCATGGGAACAAAAAGTTTGTAATATTCAGGAATCATGCTGGTAGTTAAACCCTGCAAGTTTTATTGTTCTTGTGTTATTGTTATGCTTTGGTTGAAATACAATTGTGAAATTCTTGAAAGATTCAGCAGAACATCAGCTAATTAGGAATTGTTTTTTGTCCATTGTATCGCAGTACATAGGTGTAAGCAAGCATGCTAATGAATTAGAATTTAATGAGTTAAAGAGAAGCTCCTGTATCATATATTAATCATCGTAATAATTTAAACCAATCACATTTGGATTTCCCATAGGACGGCCAATATCATGGGAAAGAAAAACACACAAGGCTTTCCTGAAGTCCTAAATGTCTCTGTCTCTGAACCTAAGCAGCAGCCTAATCAGAGGCTTGCTAGAAAAGGAAAACAGCTGCGGTAGCTTTACACTAGGACTCACTACTGAAAGAGCCACACTGTGAACCTAAAACAAAGTCAATAACATGCTAGTTTGTCTGTCACAAGCTTCAAGTGAAACATGGAACGTCTTTTAGGAGCTCCAAAAGACCAGGAGTCTGTGTTTAATCAAAAAGGTTTGTTCAAAGTGTTCCTGTGAATCACTGTTCAGTTATCAATAATTAACTACTAGAACCGCATAGGGATCACAGTGCAAGTTAATGTTATTATAGACTAATAGTCACAGCTTGTTGACTGTTTGAAGGGGACCTATTATGCCTTTCCCTTTCCTATGGTGTGCTATGTAGCTTTTTGTGCATGTAAACATGTCTGCCAAAACACACACCAGAGGGAGAAACTCTCTTTCACTTTTCCCAGCTGTCTGAAATGCCTCAATGGAATTCCAGCTCTGTTACAAAGTGATGTCATCTCATATCATAGATGTCACTTGGCACACCCTCACACAACATAGAGAGCTAAACTACTAAAAACTTAACCACCCTGAAACCTGTTTCAGTCTAGCATGTAAAGGTGGATTGGGTCTACTAACTTGTTCTACCTAACTTTTAGCTTGGTCAGCAGAACCAACACCATCAGAACACCAACAGCAGAACTCACTATTATCTCATGAGGTACTAAGTGACATTATGAGACAGGATGAGCTGGGGCTAGCTGGTTAGCATGCTAACTTCAATATCTATCTCTGCAACATGATATATAGGTGTCTTTGATACACTTTAACAGTTATTTGCTCAGATTCTGTTGATCTGATTTTTGTTAAATTTGGAATGCTTTAAACTAAAAATCTTAGACATTGCATCTCTAAACCGCTCTGAGCACTTCTATGCTTTGTGAATATGTGTGGGTTTGTAATGTGTGCTTGCCACTTTGGATGTCTCACTAAAACAAGCCTGTGCTTTGTGTCCTCTGTGCCCTGAAGCAGCTTAATATTATTTCAAAAGCTTAATGTCTTCAACCAACATCATTCTTTCTCACTCCCATTTGCCACTCCCAGTTGAACAGAGGAGACACAGAAGGGTGTGCAACAGCTGAAGTTGCTGTGTCAGTTGTATGTGTACAGATGTATCTTGTCGGCTTTTCAAAGAATTCAAATGAAAAAGAAAATCATATATGCTGCTAAATATTTCAGAGACACACCCTCCAGCCTACCCAAATGTAGCTAACAATGTTATCCCCTAACAATTGGCATTATGCAAACTGCATGCTTAAACTATCCCACGCAGACTTTTACCTTAAACACACTACCACCAGAATTCATCCCACCCCAACCCACAACTTGCCCACAGTCCTGAGAGAGGGTAAATAGCATCCAATATTTTATATTCACAAGTAAATGATTCTCTTCTGGATTAATCACAGGTGAAAATGACTGCCATGTGTCAGAATTGCCTTTAGTCATCTTAACTGCCTTTCTATAGTGCACTTTACACAGCTGAGCCTGACTGACCATCTAAAGGCCCTGTTAGTGCTATGTGACATATGTGACAATTCAGGGCAACTTTATGATGATGTAGGCACACAGTTTGCACAATGCTAATTAGTGTCACATAACCGTTGCATTACTTATTGCCTATATTAGCCTTGCAGCTCCAGAGTAAAACCAAGAAGGTCCATTAAACATGTAGTTAATCAGCAAAGACATGGGAAACAAAAAAAGTTCTCCTTTAAATGGCTGGTCACTGAGGCTAACCCTGCTGTGAGATGGAATTCTCATTTTCACTTGGCACAATGAAAGGGAGTGAGAAAAAGGGAGGGAGTGAAAAAGAGAGGGAGGGAGAAACAAAGAAAAGAGGAGAGACAGAGAGAGAGAGAGAGAGAGAGAGAGAGATAGAGAGAGAGAGAGAGAGAGAGTAAGTGAGAGAGAACCTTGAGCACTTAGACCTAGCTCAAGTTTAAACAGCCGACACTACAGCACTGGAGAGTCATTTTACACAGGCTTAAAAGCACAGGCATTTAGTATCTAATGACCCACACACTTCCAGCTTTGCCAATTCACTCAGGGTGGGCTCTGTCGGCTTTGTGCGGACCAGGCCGGAGGTTTGCTGGCCCTGTCCCGGACGTGCCCTTGGCTGAGAAAATACACTCTGTTTTAGCATGTTAATGTTAGGGGAAAGCAAGCAGCTGGCCCAGACTCGCTGTGGCTACCCAATACTCCACCAGTTCCTCCACACTGAAAGAAACAGAAGTTCACCATGCTGTGTGGTGGGGGAACAAAAGAAAGGGAATGCTATGGGTGTGTAGTCAGGGCAAAGAGAAAGTAAAAAGGAGAGACAAAAAGAGAGGGAAAGACAGTGTGAGAGAGAGAGAGAGAGAGAGAGAGAGAGAGAGAGAAAGAGAGCAAGAGAGAGAGAAAGAGAGCAAGAGAGAGAGCGCTTTGTACACTTGAGCAGCGTTTGCTTTGTGCTCTGCAGTTTGACAGACAGCGTAACACTGCATAACCCCTGTAATCTGTCTCTCCCTCTGTGTTGGGCCAGAGCCGAGACTGCGGATTAAAGGAGAAAAAAGCAGAGTCAGGTAGACAGAGAGTGAGAGCTAAGAGAAGGACAGATCTCTCAAGCTCATCACTTTCATATACTGCCAGACACACACCACATGCCTTTAAAACTCTTGATAAGGTTACAATACTGGCTACACTAAAAAACAGTGTTGCCAAATTTCAATGGTTCTTTTTACAGGAAGTGATGTTTAATATCTCAGTAGTTTGACCTAGACAATAATACAGTCAGACAGAAAGACAAGGGGAACTTCACTGCTCAGATATTTCTCCTGAGCAAAATTATCTCCTGAGGTTTTAGTAGAGGTCTCAGTAAAGTCAAACATTTTGCTCATATTTACCAAGATAATAATGCTCATGTTTATTTGCAGCTAACCACTCACTTATCACCACCATTGAGTATCTTGTGCCACCTAAGAGCAGTATCTGAGCAATACAATTGTAAAGGTGCAGTATACAATTTCAATCCATATAATACCTTTTCACAGTCCACTCCTGAGCCACTTTCGTTTACATAACCAGGGCTATGTATGAACCATTTTGTGTGTTCATACATAGTCCTGGTTATGTAAACGAAAGTGGCCCAGGAGAGCAACACAACACTATCCCAGCCATTGAGCAACAGTGACTGTTAGTGCTCATGCACATGGCAGGGGAAAAGGGAGGGGTTATATATGCTATACATGCTGAACTCACCTACTGTATATGAGACCCAGGTCTCCAAGAGTTTTCAGAGTGGCTTAAGTCAGAATGTAACTGCTGCACTATTTAAGGTGAAGCAGAGAGAATACTTAGACAAGACACTGGCAAATAGGAAGCCGACATTATCTGCTCAGAAAAGTCTCTGAGATCCCTCCACTATTGAAACGTCTAACTGACGTTAACACAGTTCAATGCGATTGCCTGATCTAGGAACTTCTTTCACAATCTTTGTTCTTCAGGCATCGTTCTCTTAGGGCATCTCTCTTTCTTGACAATGCATGGAGCCAAAGGAGTTTGCATTCATTTGTACTGCATCAAATGATTCTCACAGATGTTGTTCTTCCTCTCTTGATTTGTTCTGTGATGTTTCAGGAAAGGCAGCATGACAACACACCAAACAAAACAAACCGCTCCTGACCTCGCGTGGTTACTGAAAAGATTTGCGCAATGTTTTGAGTCTCCTGTTCCTGAGGTTGTCTCTTCTAATTTCCTTTGAGGGGAACCCTGACATATAGGACCCAACATGTACAGTACCACTGGAATATGTTTATTTCGAATATACTTTATTTACTATTAAAAATAGAAAAAAAAATCATGTTACTAACAGGCTGCCGATTTGTTTCTTCAACAAATGGTTGAGCTAGTTAACGTTCCCACTACTTACCTACAAGTTACTTCTAATGCTGATCTATCTATCTATCTATCTATCTATCTATCTATCTATCTATCTATCTATCTATCTATCTATCTATCTATCTATCTATCTGCCATGTTTTAATAGTATTTAACATTATTTTAAGGTGTTTAAGCCTTAACAGTTACGGTTCCCCTCCTAAAAACAACATCCACCCATAGGGTAGGAACACAATCCAGCTATAGTTGATTAAAGGATCCCTCCATATTACGATAAAATCCTAAACTTAGTCTGACTTTAACCCAGATTCATAAGCCTAACCTAGTACAGCCACTGCAATTCAAGTCAAGTATTGCATAATCCTGTGCACCATATGTATATGACTGTTCTCTGAGGATTAATACCATATGGTGACACATCCCTGTTGGCGTTTGCTATTTTTAAGTTAAGCTTGTCTGTACAGAGCTCATGCCAACATGGAAGATCCATTATTAAAATTGAGAGCCCTGCTGGTTGCATAAACAGTGCGTTTTCTCCAAGTGTACTGCTTCAGCTTTGGACAAACAAGACCCCGCTGCAGAGTTCTCCTGGCATGGCTGAAATCCCTCACCGCAGACAAAAGCTGCCCCAGAATAGTGCATGTGGAGCATGCAACATTCAGTGGCACCATACACGGCTCCTCAGATAAAAGAGTGGCCTAGCGGAATGCCGAGTGGCCTCGGGGTTGTGGGGAAGGCAGCCACAGAGTTGGGAGATGCAGGGTAATTGGGGGGTTTAAGATGAAGCCAAAGAAAGACAGGGGCAAGACAGTAAATCTGTCTGGTGGAAAAGAATATGAGACTGAAATGTGAATTGTCCACGTCAGCAGGCTGTGGAGAAGCTGGCGGAAAGCATCAGCCCCTGTCTGAGCTACTGTAGAACATTACTCAGCATAATGGATTAAGCAATGACTCAGTGTCAGGGTGGCCTAAAGGGCTCAACTAACATGAAGCATTTTTTAAATAATTACTCCAATTCAGCAAGTCTGGAGGTATGCCCTTCAGCCA
This sequence comes from Prochilodus magdalenae, assembly GCA_024036415.1. Lineage (NCBI taxonomy): Eukaryota > Metazoa > Chordata > Actinopteri > Characiformes > Prochilodontidae > Prochilodus > Prochilodus magdalenae. Next base: position 1,181,940 of record JAMWET010000310.1, on the reverse strand, counting down.
TCATACCACATCTCTCACTGAAGCACTCATACTTGTACAAAAATGTCGTAACTAAAAAGGGTACACTCAGGTTCAAGATCTGGTTCAATACAATACACTGATACAATAGTAAATTAAGGTCAAGTTGTTAAGGTCACACAGCATGAATGCAAAGGCTGTTTCACGTCACGATGACCAATGATAATGCTATGTAAACATTTTCCTCCCCCACATCCCCCACAGAGGCCATATGGTGGTCCATCCTAGGACACTCCCAGACAATTAGAAACAATGATAAAGTCATCATGAGAACAGATTACCAGGATAATGCATGTCTGAGAGGTTTTAGGGGGACATCCTATCCAAGCCTATTTGTTAATATACCGTGCATATCACACTAAGCACTATAGCACATATTATTTTATATATAGTACCATTGAATTCCATTAGGCTTCCAAAATACTTCAATGTCACACACCCAGAGTAAGATTACATATAATAGTATTCATTGCCTGTTTACTTTGTATGAACTCTTACTAAAACTGGTAGTCTTAAAACCCCTGACACACACACATACCATGTAATGCAAAAGTCGAAGATAACTTCCAGCTATTACATTTATAGTATATATATCAGAATATAAGAGTGTGTGAGACCTGGTACCAGCAATGCCTTGATTCAGTGATATTTATACCCCCAAAATTTAAATACAACAACAGCAACTTGTAAGCTTGGAGCCATGCTGTGTCATTTTATCCGCTTATTGACAGTTCTGTGTGTTAATGTCGAGATCCAAAAAAAAGTACCTGTTTTTTATCAAATCAAATTATTCATGAGCTCACCAAAAAAGGCAAAACAGCTCATTTTATTCTAAAACCAGGGCTGTAAATGGGCAGGTAATATCTGGCCATTTTTTACCCCGACCAAAGTCATACCTTCTACATCAAAGAGCATTTTAAAAAATAAATGCATTTGATGGAACCTTAAAATGTTCATATTTGTGAGAGAATCAAGTTCCACTCTTGCTTCAGACCCCAAAAATTTATACAAGTATTTGAGAAGACAGCACAATTATACAAGTGTGAGAAGACAGCACCATGCTGTGGGTCTGAAAGGATGTGCAGCTGCCAAGAAGCCCTTACTAAGAAACTAAACCAGAGAATTTTCAGATCAGACAAAGGAGCTGTTGGTGTTTTCAGAACAATGCACTGGTCTGCCCAGATTCCAGACCTCAACATCAGTGAATTTATTTGGGATGATCTTGGATCATGAAAAGCTGAAACAGAAGCTTCTCAGAAGTGTGGAAAAATATTCCTGCAGGTTTCATTGAAGAACTGAAACTGAGTCTCCCGAAAAAGAATAGAAGCTGTATTAAAGGCACACAGTGCTGAGAAAATCTGTTTATTTTTTTTATTTTTTTAAATGAACAACTTAATTGCCACTCCGATTGGAAAGTCTAAACATTGAGTGGCCTCTGACTTTTGCACAGCATTGTACACCCATCTCTAGCCAAGCATGCAGCTGAGACATTCATACCGTCCAAAAACCCTCAGAGCATCAAATAAACAATGTATTTCTACTTGTGATGTGTGTCTGTGCTATTCTGTTAAAGTCCTCACCTCGCCTCTTGATTTACTGCTACTGATTCAACGTCTCTCCCCCTCATAAACAATCAAAGAACTCCAAACAGTTGCTTGACAAATGTTTCACTTTTGTCAAATGTATGCCATGCGTCAGAGATGGATTTTTTTATATGCAAGTTATGCAGTGTTGTGGTCATGATTATATTAGACCATAGTGGCTTCTTTCCCAGGGTCTTATGAGGTAGCTGTCACATGCATAAAGCCAAAGCACTGTCTCTATGTTAGCACTAGGCTGGTCAGGGTTACAGCACTGCCATACCATAGCGGAGAACTCAACAAAAGGTCAGATTCAATCAACTAGCACAAGCAAACACTGTGAAGTCCATAAACTGTAGCTCTGAGGAGCTCCACCCTTCACCAGTGTGGGAATGTCATAGCTTCAAAATTTCTGCATAATTCAATAATTAAGACACCATGTGAAATTGTTCATTGTAGAGCAACATGGTAGAGCTGGATTTACTTACAGTGATGATGATAGGAACCAGGTGTCAAATAGAGACCTTTTATTTCATTTTCAAAACAATCAGTGGACCTACATGTCTTCTGAGTTTTTATACATGATGTTTATTAGGGTAAAATAGAAATCCCATATACATACTCAGCAGAACATTTGTACGTGTTTTGTTAAGAGGCATAAAACAGTGCCAATGTCCAGTCCCTTTTACCATTATTGGAAATGATCCTAATCAATGCATGTCTAGAAATCCCTCATATTAAATAACCGATAAATACACTTATTGTCAAAAAAATAGCTACACAAATAGTTCGATACAGAGGGAGTCAACCGACAGGAATGAAACTTGGTGGGTTGATATCATGAGACATGCAAAAGTTTCATGCTCAGGTATGCATAAGCAGGGACGAGCCTTATCACTGTTCCTAACTGACCCATCAGCTGCAATCGTGGTTATTCAGCAAGCAGTGATGCCCTCCATGAGTCATTAGTTTTATTGTTAGTGTCAGCAACACTGGAAAGCAGCTGCATGACACAGGACTACATGCACACAGATTGTTACAACAACTGCCCTTAACACCACATCAACATCACATAAGACTGCAGTTATGTCGTGCAAGATCGTCATGGAGTGATTTAGAATGGTAGCAAGTCATCTTCAGTGACGAGTCCTGCTTTTGTCTTAGTGGAGATGACCGGCGAATCCGTGGAGGCACCGTGGTCAGCACCAAGATTAATTAATTTATTATGTATTATAAAAACACATATCTTCGAATGCAGCTAAGTTTTTGTGCAATAATTACATTTTTCGATGGTTCTCCTGAGCACTTAACCACAACTCACCACTGTCAGTTTACAACTCCTACTACACTGCACTAATACCAATGATTATTGCTCCAGTGTTTATAGTATATAGTTGATAGTATAATGTTCACACTGCTTTCAATGTTCACAATAATACCATATTTGTGTTTATATTGTGCAATAAGTTTGTGGTGTCTGTCCATGCTTTCTAGTGTGTCTTCTTGTTGTCTATGGGGACCGACAAACACGCCGGCCCAAAGCCATACTGAGAGACACTACTTTTGTTTGTGGCGCTCAATAAATATCGTCTGTATAAGTCTAAACGTATCATCATTTATTGTTCCTGGTAACCTTTATCTTCCTTCCCAATAGCATTGCAACCCGACACGTCCTTTGGGGTAGAACTATTCTTTTGATGGTGAGAGTATTTTGGCTTTTAGTTCATAATATTAAATCAACACATCAATAAATTATTATTGTACTTAAAATCACAAAATTAAGACTATGAATTCCAACCTTTTAAATGATAGTGTTACTGAGGAGCAAAGCCCTGAAGGTCCATGGCAGAAGTGAGAAGCTCTGTAACGGTTCTATTTCAATCCACCCAGATAGTTTTTTGAGTCCCATTCATTTATATTCATCACTCTTTCATCACATGAGCAACCGCGACTACAGCACACGCACTCAACACACAATCAGCGTGGGCCTACACAATATCCCACTGTGCTCCGAGAGACAGACCACAGGGGGAATGTCTCTATAGCTGCTGCAGTGACTGGGATGGTGATACAGAGTCTACTATTGTATTGTAAGGACAGCACGTTACAACAACAGGAGCTTACAGTGACCTGGACCCATGCTATTATTCTCAAAGTGACAACCAACAGAACCACATCACAGTATATACAGTCATTTTGAGCAGCCTTGAGTGCTCAGTCATAAGTCATAACTCTAATTACTCTGTCATTAAACCGACTGGTAGATTACTCGAATGGTAATAAAGTCAACAGTGATGCCCCTTCAGCCATTACCCTGATCCACTGCCACGTCGAAGCCCCTTCAGGTAAAAGGCTACACCATTCCATCATACAGGTTCACGCAAGCATATGAGCATCAACAAGCGAGCAGACGTACACAGTGAGCCTCACCTTCTCTGATAGATCCTTCACTTCTTCTCACCTTCGTCGGAGGCTGAACTGCAGGCAGGTGCTGTTTTCCATGGTATTCCTGTGTGTATGTTAGTGTGTATGTTAGTGTGTGTGTGTGTGTGTCTGTGTGTTAGTGAGGTGCTGCTCTCTCTGGTCTGCACTGAGCAGTCTCGTGGCTGCAGCCTCTCACTCAGCCCGGAACACAGAGAAAATCTGCCTCTCATAACTCCTCCACCCACAGTGCTCTCTCTCACTCTTTCTCTCTCTCAAAGCACCACGTCACTGCAAACAGGAGAAAACATGACCCAATTATACAGCACACTTCACCTAAGGGGGGGATGAGGTGTATCTCTCCCTCTGCTCTGTATCTCTTTCACTTTTCCATCTCAGTCTCCCCAATCTCCTACTTTCAATCTTTTTCTTGGCTCCCTCCCTCGCCTCCCTCTATCTCGTTCATTGTCCATCTCTCTTCTATTTCTGTCTCTTTCCACCTTTATCCTCTATATCTCTCCCTTCTCTAGATTTGTCTCTACCCTCCATCTTTCTCTTTTCTATATCTCTATCTATCTGTTCCTCTCCCCTCTTCTTCTATATCTGTATCTCTTCCATTAGATTCTCTCTCTCCTCTCCATATCTTTCCTGTCTCTGTCACTTTTCCCCTCCATCTTTTTTATCTTTACTCTTTTCCATATCTCCCTTCCCTGTACTCCACCTCTCTTATGTTCAGCTGTGTTTCGTCCATTTATCCTTCTCCATTTCATGTTTTTTTTGTTACTACTCATCCACCACACTTCTGTTGTGACATAAAGCCTTGCAGTGTTTATGACAGAGGTGAAGATCAGCAAGCAAGGCTGGAATTTGCATGTATGTGTGAAATATGCCACTCAGTGGCTAATACTGTTATTGTTATATAACTACTGCAACATTTCAAATAATAGTTCAGCTGGTTCAGGCGTTTACGACTGACATCCTGTTATTGTACTGACAATGGGTTTTGTGTTATTGTCGTGGATGATATTGGTATCATTTCTGTTGATATAATTAATAAAATAATGAATGAAGTGAAATGTATTAAATCCAATAATGATAAAAAAATAGAAATAGAGAAGTTGATATGCATTAATGGAAACTGCAGTACAACAAACTACAGTACAGTGGTAGAATTCTTTATTACTACTCTAAATCAGAAAGTGGGCAGTATTTAAACTGCTGTGATCTACCACACAAAAACATGTTACATCATCAACACCATATTACTCCTGAGGCAATACCACACACACACACACACACACACGCACACACGTACACACAAACACGCACACACGCACGCACACACGTACACACAAACACGCACACACGCACGCACACACGCACACACGCACACAGATAATTGTATCTACACTGCCAGTGTTATTTTAGAGTGGTATAGCAGCATGTAAATTGATTACGATGCAGTGTTTCCCCAGGGAATGGCTTGGGAATGCCCACACCTGTATAAGTTGGGATGTTATCTTGAGATGAGGTTGAACACTGGCCAGCATGCTCATGGCAAGGCGACATGAATTATCGGAGTTTAAACAAGGCATGAAAGTGGGTACCAGATGGATGTGACATTCCATTTCCAAAATTGTGCATGCATTTAACATTACTACATGTGTACCGGGAATATGTCATAGGAAGCATTAGCACCCACTGTGGACAGGGTAGTGGTCGCACATGAGCGTTTAATGATTGTGATTGGCTGCATCTGGCTAGTGTTGTCTGTGCAAAATGACAAGTGGCTTTGGCAGAAATCACTTCCACATTGAATGCAGGAGGCCCCATGCTCATATCCCGCAGTTCGGTGAAGCATTGGTTAGCTTCCATGGGATATGGGAACAGAAGTGTCTGTTAACACCACAACACTGCCTCAACTGGGCTCGTACGGTTCACTGGACACTAGAGGACTGGCAACAGTCAGCGTGATTAAGGTATTTAACTTTAATACCTTGTAGATCTCGGACCATTTATATACATATAAAGTAAGTGTTGTAGGTGTTTTCATCCTGTAAAAATACAGTTTGATAATTTGACATTTTGTTTATTTTAAAATACTTTGTGTTGTGTACAATGCAAATCGCATTAAAGTTATTTTACAATCTACAACGTTTGTTAAAAACTACATAGAACATAATATTAAGTCAATATAAATGCACCTGAAAAATAAATGCAAGTTTATACATTGCAAATATGTGTATTATCTTATCAAAAATTTATTGTATAGATACTTTATTTTAATATACAAGAGAAAAATAAATGAGCCCAGAAGGGGGCCGAGCTTTCAGTCAGCTATCAGACTGTACACAGACTTTATTCCTCATGCTTGAAGAGGCAGCACAAATGCAGTGTATTTAGTCTGTCACATGACCCACAGGTCAAAAGGTTACAGTAAACGCTTGAAACATATTGACCCAACAAACAGACTGAAGAATGTATAGTAACATAGAAACACCAAGCTCACCAGAAATAGTGATCTACATGACAGGACTACAGGACAACATTAGAGGTTCATCAATGAAGCAGCAGAGAAACGTTCTACATGTGTAAACAGGACATCAGAACAACAACACAGCGATTACATTTCTGGGTTAATAACTATTATTTTCTTAAAACGGGTAAAACATTAGTTGACACTAAAACATCTTCGTAATTTAAGATTTCTGTCAGACCGACACAGCTGGGCCTCCTAGACCAATGAAAAATCACACTGACATGATCCGAGTAATGATTTTAGGCGAGAACGGCCCAGAAGGTCTTACAGTTTACATTTTGCTGCAGGAAAAATAAAGAACTGTAAGCTTTTCACCAGGGGTAGTTAGTTCGACTGACAGCAGCCGCTTGAATTTACAGGCCTTTTTTTATTTATCTTTATCGTTAGACGGTGTAATACAGAGCACAAAGTAAAAGTGTTCAATTAGTTACCACTGGCCCAGGAGCCCATCCCAGCTGTGGACGAAGTTGTACTGCCCTCTAGTGGCCAAAACAAATTAGACAAACATTTGAGCAAAATAAATGTTTCCAGTAAAAAGCTAGTGACGTGTTGTATATCACTGCCTGTGTGTCACATAACTGGTCGCTAAACTTTTAGAAAATCAACTATAAATCAAAACTTTCCATGTCCTTTCTAATTTATTTGTTATTTTGTTTATTTGAGTAAACTTTTATTTTGAAATGCTCACTGAACGTATGTGGGTACAAATCTTAATATCCGGCGCGCAAATGACAAATTAAAAGTCATTACAATTAAAAGACGAGAAACTGTTTTAAATAAATGCATTTAAATAATTAAAATGACATAATACGCTTATATTTACAAAATATATATTTGGAATTTTATATATTAGCTTGTTGTTGGTTTTAGTTTTAGCAATAAAACGCTGGGACTTTTAACGTTGCGCTTCAGTTCTACTTCCGGTTCAAATATCTCAACGTGGTGACCAGAGCAGCCCAACGTGTGGCACAGTCCGCTATGAAAGGAGAAGAATAATAACTATAGTTACGAATATACCTTTCAGTCAGGTACTGTATTAATAACTGCTACACTTTCATCTTAATTCTCTCAAGTCTAGTAACTTGTCTTTCTTTTTTTATACATACTTTTCGCTTTAGCTCACTCAACGTTTTCTCGGTGGTGTTTACTGGACGAAGCTAAACTCCAGCCCGGTTGTAACTGACGGGCATAACTGTGTATTATATTATGTGGGTTTAGATCAAATTAATAAATAAATCGTTTATTACATAATAAGTATGATATTTTAGAATGTTATTGACAGTGACTAAGTAGGATTAGATTAGTCAGACAATAAACACTGTACCAAAATTGTAACAGATTACCCTTATATTCTGACTTTTAGTGACTTTTAATTAATTCTGTTTCTGCAGGTTTCTTGGTCTTTAACGCGCCACAATGGGCGAGTTTAAGGTGCACCGGGTCCGGTTCTTTGACTACATGCCCTCAGCTATACGAGCTATGGCCTTCCAGCCGCAGCGGGAGAAGATCGCTGTAGCGCGGACGGACGGCTCGGTGGAGATCTTTAACCGCGCTGACTCCTTCTTTCAAGACAAGGTGGGTAATATGTACTGAAGCTCATTACAACAAAGCAGTACAAGGTGGAAATTGACAGTGTACCTGGTTGTGCTAACTTTCTTTGCTAAATACTTTGTAAATCCTCAAGTTTTGGTCAATAGGCAATACCCATCACCCCTTGATCCTATAAATGCCATCCTTACTGTCTGATGTGCAGTGTTGGGAATAGAGAATCCATTTAGAGAATCCATTTACTGACAGCATGTAGGTAACAAGTATATCCTACACCAAGTCTGTCTCTTTCTGAATGAACCGCAACCCTTTCCCTCCAGTTAACGTAGACCAAGTAGGTATCTCTGTTTGGACCTTAGACAGGGTAGCTACTGTAAGGGCATGTTTTTAAAGTAGTAGTTTAGCGAAAGAAATTAAATTAATGTGATTTATCCCCCAGGTGCAGTGAATTAGCCAAGACATGTTTTATATTGACATCTGCTTCTTTGGTATACAGCAGGAGATGTTAGCCCTGACATTATTGGTTTTAGATTGTCACCAAACTTTCTATCAATATTTTCTATCAATATAATTATTGGTCCTGCCCTACACAGATATTGCAGTTGCATTTTTACTTAGAAGCTGCATTTCGAATAGTAATAAAGCTACTACATAATGTATTGCAGTTTTATGTAAACAGTAAACAGAGCAAAGACATTTATGCCAAACAGCTGTGTCTGGAGTAAGAGTTAAGTCATATTAGTGTGATTTATTACAGAACTATTCATTTAAGTGGTCAGTCATATTGCCATTAACAGACGTTATTACCAATGAATACTCTGGATAGGTCAAATAATTAACTAGAATTAAGCTAATTGGTAGTTACATCTGCATGTATGAGGTTTGGATGACTTAATGTGTCTTAGTGATCAACACATGAGCTAAATTGCATGTCATGACCTAAATGACATCATCTTCCATTTACAGGTGATTCCTGGCCAAGAGCAGGTGGCTACCGAGGCTTTGGTCTGGGTCGGGGATCGTCTCTTCAGTGCAGGCTTAAACGGAGAGATTGTGGAGTATGATCTCGACAACAACAAAGCAAAATACACACTAGATGCGTACGGAGGTCCTATATGGGCTATAACTAGCAACAAGCAAGGGACGCATTTAGCTGTAAGTATTGTTGACAATACCCAACTTACTTTATTCCTTGGTTTTCTGAAAGCATCACTGGATAATGTGCAGCATAATTCAGGGGATGATATCTCTGATGCTGGAGGTGGTCTTGATTCTAAGATATTTAAGATGGCATACAACTTTGCTGCTTTGGTTAGATTTTATGAGTTCTAGCAAATGTCATTGTTGTATTTGTGTGTTTCTTTGTTCAGGTTGGCTGTGAAGATGGAACTGTTAAGCTATTTGAAGTGTGTGAACATGGAATACAGTTTGAAAGGAACTTGGCCAAGCAGAAAGGACGCATCATTTCTCTCTCTTGGCATCCCTCTGGCTTGAAGATTGTTGCAGGAATGATGGATGTGATTCGTGTCTTTGACGTTGAAACAGGTACATTTAGAGCATTAGCATATCCTAGGTCTGGTCTGTGTAACATTTTTGAATGACTGTATGAATTAAAGCTGGTAGTGGCTGCAAGGAATGTCTAATAGCGAGTACAAAATGTTCCAGATAAATGCTGATGTTGGATCTGTTCCTAGATCAGTACTGCTAGTTTGAAAAGCTTTATGAATACATGTCGTATTAACATTGTGCTAATAGCTTTATTAATTCCTGATTTTTGCTGCTTAGGTTTGTCAGTACACAGACTGCTGGTGGAGCGTGGAATAGGAACATCTCGAAGTCAGGAATGTGTAGTCTGGAGTGTGGTCTACCTCTCAGATGGCACGATTATCAGTGGAGATTCATCTGGGAAGGTTAAAATATGGGACGATCACACTGGAACACTTATTAAAAGCCATCAGGTCACAAAGTGGGATGTTCTGACATTATCAGTTTCACAGGTGAGATGCTGACTATTGAATGTTGGTGCTTTTGGTTGGGGGCTAACTGGATTATTTTGCTTGCTAAAGACTGAGATTGCACAGCTTCAAACCATTTCATCAGATCTTGGGATTAGGATATTGATTTGGCATGATCTGAGCTCTAATCATCATGTGAGTTAAATTCTGCTTAAATCATTAGATCAAATAATAAATGTAAGCTGGAAGATAACACAAGATGGACATTTGGAAAGAAATACTTTACCTCGGAATGGGCGCCACAAGATCTCACCTCGCCTGCGGGAATGGGGCCTTGGACTATATGTAACGCAAGGTGCCCTTCCTCAAGCCAACGCATGTCAAAAGCCCGTCTGAAGTGCTTAACTGATTTTGAAAAGTTTTCTGAGTAATACTGTGACTAAGCTGCGATTATTTTCTGTAATTTAAAGTTCAGGCCTGTTTTTGGGCAGTAAGAACAGAATATCCTTTTTTTCTTGCTTAAGGCTTGAACTCTGAATGAAGCCTACCAGTAAGTTGTGGTTGTGATGTCAGAACACTTGGAGTTTTGCTTGCTATTGATGGACCTAACTCATCAGCAGGCTGTTGTTTGGTTATGTAGATTTTAAAACACAATTGCAGGTCTTGCGTTTTGGAAAGTTCTCTTTTTTAAATTGCTATTTAAAAAATGCTTAATCTTTCAGCCCGGCCTCACAGACCTCAGATTTGTTGGTAGTAACTTTAATTTTAACTATTTTTGCTAGTCATCTACTAAACCAGTATTTTGATCCATAATTTAAAAACCCTGCATTAGAGATGATTGGACCTACTTGCTGGATTGAATTAGTTTTATTCAGGTGTATAAGAGATTGTGACTGATTCTGATTCTGATTATATATTGATTGAAGGAATTATCGGTTGAACATTGAGACAAAAATAATGACTTTTGTGCAACTTTAAGCCCCGAGTGGCATGTTTTCTGACTTGAGTTTGCCCACCTTGATTAGCAAACATAATAGATGATGTTAATTCAGTTGATAGAAATTGCTTTATGTTCTTCTTTATATGTAGTATGATTATTAACTTCCTATTCTGATGATGCCAATGATGTCGTGTCGAAGAAGTCCCTAAGCTTGTGCAGTTAAAACCTATAGCCACACTGGCCCTTTGTGGATAAGTTCTGACCCTATAGCTCCTCTCAGATGCATATGTTTTTCTTGACATGAGATTTGGATAATACCTTTGTCTCACTGAAGACTCATTTCTTATTTGAGTTCTCAGTAAAGTAAATGTAAGTCATGTAAAGTAAATATTGAAATGACCTACTACTAAAGTAGGAAGCTCTCTTTGTATTAGATATCCATCCTTGAATGTTGGTGGACTGAAATGGGTTCCTGTTTTTGCCTTTGTGGTAAATATTGAAAATCAAATACAATTAATATGAGGTCAATTCTTATAGTTTCTATATTTTTATGTTCCTTAGGATGAAACCAGTCTTGTTGTGGGTACCTCAGAGGGAACTGTGGTACAATTCCAGTTCCTTTCTGTGGTTCTAGGTCAGGACAACAAAGAGTGGGCTCGAACCAGGACATTCAAGAATCACACACATGATGTCCGTGCTGTGCTGGAGATCAACACTGCTGTTGTATCAGGGGGTGAGTTTACTGAATATCATGTAATGTAAAATAACAACTGATATTATCCCGTTTTTGATTATATAATATTTGTAGATTAATTTAGCCGCTCTTATCAGGTATGGACACACAATTTGTGGTAAGGCCCCTCTTGGACAAAATAGAAGAGAAGGGCCCTGATCATACTCTCCGCAAAGTACAGTTCCCCCATGTGAGTTCTTTCTCCATCTATGAAGCTCATAATATCTTAACATAAAACTGGTGACGTGTCCTTTGTGCTAAATACCATGCTCCTTTTCTGCCAACCAGCGGAGTTTAGTGTCATGTGCAAAGAAGGCAGGCTTGCTGCTGTTCCAGTATCCTGGCCATCTGGAGTTGTGGAGACTTGGAGAGAGTGATGAAAACAGTGAGAGAAAAAAAACTTCCCTTAGCATCAAGAGTGTGCTAGCATACTGATTTCAGCAGTGTTGACCATATTAACACAATTTTCTCTTTACAGGCAGCACTGAACGTGTTTTGACTGTTAAAAGGAATCCAGAGAAATTACTCCATTTGAAGATAAAGGTAGTTTGTGTTAATGGATAAAATATTTTAAACTCTCAGATTTTACTGTAAAAGAAAACTGCTTGGGTTGCATGCAATATGTAGGCAAGTGTACATATTGTAAAGTAATGGGCTTTCAATTTGGATTCTAGGGTCAGGAGCACATTTGTTGCAGTGCAGTGTCACCATGTGGAGAGTGGATTACGTACTCAACAGTGGCCAGTTTTCGAATCTACAGACTGAACTGCGACAACAACAATGTTAGCATCACCAAGGTACGTGTCTCTATTAATAACAAGTAATCACAGCGTTATGAAATATCTCTGAAGTGTGGACTGACCAAACAAGCTACTTTGTTTGCTGGCTATGTTGTTCGTGTTTAATCAGAGCATCATAAAGTTGAACTTTTTTTTTTGTTTTGTTTTGTAGATATCCAAGCTTCCAAATGTCCTCAGCTCAGCAAATCAGATTTGTTTTTCTTCAGACTCCTCCCACTTGTTTGTGGCATCCACTTGTTCATCAGTACATGTGGTATCTCTGAACCTGTCTGGGTGCAAGTTGGTATGTACCCTAAAGCCTAAGTCAGGTGAGAGATGTTTAGCCACTGTAAAGTTGTAGGCGTATTACATAGTAATGTGAAGACATATCTTCCTGTGTTCATCTCTGTGACTGCATTATTGATCTAATTCTTGTTGTAATTCTATCAAGGATCTGGTCAGGCCATTAATCTGTTAGCTGCCAGTGAGGATGGGAAGTGGCTGGCCTCAGCAAACAGTGACCATGAGGTGCAAGTCTACAACCTGAAAAAAATGAAGGTGATCTTTTAACACCAGAGTACCTAATGTTGAAACTATGGATATGAGGGAAATGATGTGCACTGAATCATGTTCTGGGTTTGTGTGTTTCAGCCACATTGCACAGTTCCTGTTTACAGCTCTGGAGTTAGTGCCATGGCCATCCACCCAACCACTGACAACCTGTTTATGGTGCATGCAGATCAGCAGGTACTTATAGTCTGTTACTTCATATGCACACACTACATGAGTTGTTTGTTTATAGATGTTTATATGTTTGCTGTGCAAAGTCTCATGTATGCTTTTCTTAAAGCTCTTTGAGTACTCTATAGAGGAGAAGAAGTACACTGACTGGAGCCGACAGGTACAGAGACATGGCCTTCATTCTCTGTGGTTGGAGAGGGACACGCCTGTCACTAACGTGACCTTCAACCCCAAAAACCCTGCTCATATTATCCTACATGACATGTTCATGTTCTGCATCATTGACCAAACCCTGGTAAGAAGGCCTTGCATCTAGTGATATTTATGTCTTAAAGGAAGAGGAACTGGAAAAACATGCTGTAGTATCAAATAGCTGACAGTGGACATATTTCACTGTTCTTGATTGGGGTCCTCAAATAAATGTGCTTTTTCCAGCCTCTCCCAGAGAACAGCAGTCAGTTCTACAATCAGCTGACCTTAAGGAGCCTGCCGGAGAAAGAAAGGAAAAAACACAGTCATGCCTTCAAAATGTGCAAGAACTTTAAGGTGGGTGATCTGTTGTCATCAAAACTGTTCTTAGAAGAAGTGTGTAGTTTTGATGGCATGCATGAATGTCATTAAGGACTAATGTTCCTGATGTACTTGTTACTGATTTGTGTATTCTTTCTCACTCCTGCAGGGGGTGCTGTTTGTAGAGCTGATGGAGGATCAGTCACTAGTGGTGGTAGAGCGCCCTCCTTTGGACATTACTGCTCAATTGCCAGCACCAGTCAGACAGAAGAAGTTTGCCACATAAGTGTGTGTGTTTGTATGTATGCAAGTGTTTGTTTGAGAGAGATTGTTGTAAACCTGCTCCTCCCTGTCCTTTGTAATGGCTGTTTAATACAATAATAAACAAAATATTTACTTTACAGTTCAGATCACTGCATTGCCTTTTTTTTGGTGTTCTGATGATCAGTTCATTTCCTCTATTAAGGTGCCAGTTTTTACCTATAAACCTGAATGTGTAATTGTAGTGAGTAAACAATACCAGAACACCTTTTGGTTTCATGCCTCTCATCTAACAGTGTTTTAACACTGATGTTTTAAAAATGATTTTAGCCATGGTATTTCAAAACCTTAGTTTATGAAAGCTTGTTTGCTTTTGCCTTTTATTTGTCCCGTATTATGACATTCAGTGGTTTGTTATGCTGTGATATTTAATAGCCCTAGTAACAGACAAGTGCTAGTACTTGTTTCTCAAACATGTCTTATGACAAGGTTTAGGGAAAAAAGTGGTACGCAGGTGGTTTCATAACCCACGGAATGCAATGTTGTCTGGAAATGAATAGTAGTTAAAGTAACCACAGTAGACAGCAAAATGGTTTATTAGACGTTTTATTTGGAAATATTATTGATACAGCTCATGGTTGGATGTTTGATGTGGTTACTTAAGCTTTGTAAATGTTGAGATGCAGTCCTCTTTCAGGCTCTCATAGTTTAAATCTGATTTTAGAGAGCCTGAAATGTGAAGGCTGAACCATGAGCTTATTGAACAGCACCAAGATGGCAAGATTGTTAGAGCACCATGAAAATAGACAAGGCACCATTTATGAACATTGCTGTGGTTTGGTTGTTGCTGTATTGCTACTGGATGGATCTCCCTCATGCAACACTCCCTCAAAAAGGCTTCTAGTGTAAAAGCATTAATGAAAGTGCTCCTATTTTGTTCTCTTTTCTGGCTTAATGCAAGGGGGTTATTGCAAGCGTAATAACCGTATAATTTGAGTGAATCAGCATAAATATTTAAGTTAAAGAAATTGGGATTTAATATACAGCACGCCCCCCTTTTGCTTTATTGACCATGCACTTAAGTTGCCACGGCCTCCACAAGTTGTGCAAAAGCCTCTGATCAGTGGAGTCATAAGAAAACATGCTTCAGTGAAAGGAATCGGACATAAAATCTGACTTTGTCCAAAGGCCTTAACATGGTCAGATTTGAATAGTGGTCTAGAAATTGCCCTTTCTATTTGAGATTTTTAAAGTGGTCTCAGACATTTAGACTCCCTTTGTACATTTAAAGTGTTTGTTCTTCTTTTGCAGCACAACTTAAATCAGTATTCCAGTGTATTGTAAACCATGTGTCCATTTGTCTGTCTGTTTTGTATGGTTGTTTAGCACATCTGGTTAACAAAAAATTTGAAACAGAAACCCTATCCCCTCCAGCGGGGTGTTGCTTTAAGACATTTCTTCTGTCTTCTTTCTGGTCTTTGTCCCATAACTTACTCTTATTACAGAGGCCACTCCATTGTCTATTATTGTGTATGTTTTGAGTCGTTACAGTTTAATTCTGTACAAAGAAATACATCCAAACTACAGCCAGAGGAAATCAGCGCTGCGCCTAGACTAGTCCTAACTGCTTGAACCATTGAAATTAAAATTGTAGTTGGTAGTTTAATGAGAAGTAGACACTCTTAGACAGACAATCAGAGTTTAAAAAACTGTAAAAGACCAGCCTGATAGCACTGAGAGGTTTTAAAGGATGAATAAATATCTTCTTTGGTAGCAGAAGAGAGGGATCCAATAAAGGTAGAACACAAAAAAGGTAGACTGTAATTTCCCACAAATCCCTTCTCTGGTCTATCTGTTGGCCAGCTGGGGTTGCAGAGAACAGAGCAACACATGGTCCTCATTTTCAGCTGGCCGCTGCATCCGCGGCCGGAGGGTGTGAGCTGAGGGTGTGTATGTGCATGGACCGATTCTCATACAGTATGGTAGTACATGTGTAATCATTTGCATCATGGAGCCAGATATTCAGTATAACTGAAAAACTACTGTATGCAGACGTGTTCTCTGGCTTTGCTTCAACAGCAGGATCTAGAAAAGCATCTTTGGGGCTCCTTATTCTTTAGCTCAGCTCATATTATGTACCTCAGAATCTAACGGCCTTTGGCTTTCAGAGCATATGGTTTCTGTAGGTTTGTAGCCTACATATGAGAGAGTGTGTAAGAGGTTATTAGCATAACGTTATTGAAGAGCATGTCAAAGTACTTTGTCTCTGTGTTTTGGTTTGTGGAAGAGGTAGGAAATGTTGATCTTGCTTTTCTTTGTAGCACCTAAAATGTATAGCACCAAATTTAAGCAGTTTGAACAGAAGAAGAAATCTGGACTTGTTGAATTGTTGATGGTTTAAGTTGGCCATCAAAGTCCAAAGAGTATGAAAAGTGTCTGTAGAGGTCACCTAAGAGAAAACGAGAGGAAAGAAGGGATGACCATGTTTTACCAGTTTGTGATACATTACATCACAATATGCCATAAATGGACACTGTCAGTATGTAAATGGGAAGTACAGTCTTTCAGAGGCGCTTGGTGTGAAATGCTCTGTAGTCGAGAAGCATATCAAGTTAGAATTGTTCACAGCAGTGGTGACAGGAGCCAGACATCTGAAGAATGCTACCTCATGGGCCCTGGGATGCTATTTCATGAAATGTTTACAGATATGCTGCCTGATGCCTTACAAGCGACTTACAAGGTTAATCATATTACAGGTAGTGTTAGGAGTCTTGCCCAAGGACTCTTTCTTATATGTATGCTATCCAAAATGCATCACTTCACATCAGGCCACCATGCATATTACCACCCAGGCTCCACTGCAAAAAGATTTCTCAGGCAAGCCTGCACATTTTCAATCTCTTGTGTGTGTGCAAATACTCACCTGCTTTTCATCCTAAATGTTTGTGATGTTTCTCGTAGCTCACTGCGTTGTTGGAGTTACTGCCTGTTAGAATGAAAATAGCAAAGTTTAGGAGAGGTCTAAGGAGTGATCAGGGTCTTGCTCAGACACTTCCTCCCTATGACTAAAATTTACAGGCTGTAAATATAAATTGATGGTCATACTGACCTAAGTAATCCTTGTAATCTTTGTAGTACTTGTGCCTCAGGCTACGCCCATCTAGAGGGAGAACAGTTCCGACAAGTGCATTTAGTATCAAATGGATGACACCAGCACACGGATGCAAGGGCAATATGTTCTGAAGACGTGATACAAGTTGTGCACTGTATCAGCTTATGAATATGTGTGAGGCTTCTTTATATGACTCTATACCTTCCTAGTCATCTCAAAGTATAGATACGACCACTATACTTATAGTCTAGTCTGTTTGCCTAGCTCTGAGGATGGAAAAACATGGACAGAATGAAACGAACAGGTCCATGGAGTTGCAGTCTGACCTGAGTTTCCACGCTGTTTGATACACTGGCCGCGGTTGGGGATTCCAGCAGAGGGGTTTCCAGGGTTGATGATATGGCATTCATACCCAGTAGGACAATGTAAGGGCTCATCCCCATCCTCTGTAGTGCTGCATGCTTCAGCTACAATTTGTAGGAGTACACATGTTTATACAAATGTACAAGTTTATTCATATATTTGCTATGTATTTATATATGCTAGTCTGTACATTGCCTTTAGTAGCCACAAAAAGCATAATTCATTCAACTTTTTGCCCCTCTTAGTATGTTCCTAAAGGGTTCTTAAGTCAATGGTTTAATAAATATATTCATCATTGATACAAAAACATTCAAGTTAGCAACAGCTGAAGTCTCCAATTTTAAGAATGGCAAAATGTTATAAGTTTCCAATATACTGGGTCATAATACTCACCCTGTAGAACCTCCTCTGGTCCGTCTAAGAGCCAGCCATTTCCACCTAGCCAGCGCGGTTTTGGCTGTACTAACCAATCCAGCACTAATCAACAATCAGATCAACAGAGAAAATGGTAATGAGTTATGAGGTATGTCCCTCTAGCTACAGACAGAAGCTGTCTAGAACTCCAGTCCAAGTCCCCATGTTCCCAAGTTATCCCTCCTCTCTCTATCAGCCTACCCGCATACCAAAGACTGAAGGCATAGTCTGAACTTAAAAGACATTCATAATATCATTTACCATAATATTTAGCATTTTCATTGTGTGTTTGTACAAATGTATCTTAATACAGGTGTCTGAAAAGTTTTGTGTGAGAGGGTGAAGTTTCTGTGAGTGTAAGCCATGCTGTATGACTGCACACACGTATGAAGTACTGTATGTGAGTGAGTGTGTGCTCCCACCAGGTGGAGGCTGAACTGACTCCAGGCAGGCGTAGATGCAGCCATTGTAGCAACAGCGTTTGTGTCTCTCACACTCAGAGTCTGAGCGGCAGCCCGGCACCTCACACGCCCTCTCGGGCAGCATCTGCGGTGGGGGTGGACACCGGTCATTCTTCTGATACTGAGTGGACTGCAACTGGCTGGGATACTCATAGTCCTGGCAGCAGATTGGAGAATGCAGAGAGAAATTTCTTTACAGTGGTGGTGAGAGGAACCAGGGGTCACAATGTCACCATAATTATGCATTATTATATATTTCATGGACTACCAACAAAGCCAACTGTGTCTTCTGACTTTTTATATGTATTTACAGGGGTTGGACAATGAAACTGAGACACCTGTTATTTTAGTGTGGGAGGTTTCATGGCTAAATTGGACCAGCCTGGTGGCCAATCTTTATTAATTGCACATTGCACCAGTAAGAGCAGAGTGTGAAGGTTCAGTTAGCAGGTAAGAGCACAGTTCTGCTCAAAATACTGCAATGCACACAACATTATGGGTGACATACCAGAGTTCAAAAGAGGACAGATTGTTGGTGCACGTCTTGCTGGCGCATCTGTGACCAAGACAGCAAGTCTTTGTGATGTATCAAGAGCCACGGTATCCAGGGTAATGTCGGCATACCGCCAAGAAGGACGAACCACATCCAACAGGATTAACTGTGGACGCAAGAGGAAGCTGTCTGAAAGGGATGTTCGGGTGCTAACCCGGATTGTATCCAAAAAACATAAAACCACGGCTGCCCAAATGACGCTGTATTGGCCTCAGAAGGAGGCCCTACACCATACTAATAAATGATTGTGGTATAAAACCAGGTGTTTCAGTTTCATTGTCCAAACCCCTGTATATTATATGTTGATAGTGACGATGACGATGTACACAAAACAAGTACATGTTCACCTGAGTAAAGATACAGAAGTGTTTCAAATGTACTTAGGTATAGAACGTAAGAGTAGCATGATGCGCAAGTAGCTTTATGAAGCATTGAATTCAAACATCTGGTGATTATTTTCACCACTGTGAACTATTCCAACTTGCTTCTCTAGAGCAGAACATCAAACCACAGAATTACTGTTTGCGCCTGAACCGTTTAATAATAAGGGAATTCTTTTCTCCCTTAAGTCAAAAGCATAACTCTGATCTTGCAGACCCTCTTGCTGTGATTTTGTTGTGCAGGTTTACATTATTTATTAGGTAAAAGTAAAAATCTATATATGTATGTAGAATATTGGATACTTATAGCCATTATAGTAGTGATTAAGGAAACTGTCCTCATAGCAGCGAAGTGTCATCAGTTCTGATCTCTCTGTCTCCTTTAACACAGCCTCCAACAAGATCCTGCTGTCGGTCCTCACCAAACTTGGAATCGCTGACTCTGCATGACAGGGGTTTAAGCCCTATCTGGAGGGGGGCACTTATCAGGTAACATGAAGAGGATCAATATCCACTCCATTAAGGCTCTCCACCAGTGTCCCACAAGGCTTAGTGAAGGTGCCTGTTCTTCTTTCACTTTACACTGATTTTATTGATGTAATATCTTCTCGTGGCTTGTCCCACCACTGCTATAATTATGACACACCATTATTGCTTTCCTTTCCACCCTGGCTGACATCTCAGAATCCAGAATGCAAAAAAAAAAAGAGTCTTCAATGTTCATTCATTAAAAGTTCACTCATGTTAATACACTGCTGCTTTCCCTTTTACTGACTTTCTGTAGCTCCCTCAATCAATTTTAAAACCCAGATGTTTACATACTGAGGCCAAACACGGCTCCTTCCTACCTCATGGCAATAGTCAAAACTTGATTTGTACACCAAACCATTTCCCAACATGCTTCATGATACATGGTAACAAGCATCTTCCTTGTGTGGCCACTCAGGTGTGGCCACAAGTAGTGTTCTTCACCATCTTAAAATGTAAACTGTGAAGCATTTTAGTTAGAACTTGTCTATGTAGTTACTGAAATGCTTTGTATTGCAAATGTGCTATGTCTTATTCAGTCCCTTTCTTACTAGATATTAGCATTGGCTTTTGTTGCTGGCAGTGTCTTAGTTCAAGGGTGCTTTGGACACTAACCTATTTGTACTAGTTATATTTGTGGACACTGAAGTACTTTGGTAAGTTGTTTTTGAGGAGATTGTCTGCTAAATGTTGTAAAAGTGAATGAGGAGATTTTCTGATATTTGAAACACACAGTTGCAGTTTTGCAACATTTTACCAAAATGAGAAACATGGTTGTTATGATCAGAACATTAACACAATCAATGCTTAGGTCCATAAGGATTCAACAAACCACTTACCACTTACCACTGCCATACCACAGATTCTTTTGATCACCAACTGCACTGCTTTTCATCTAAACATGTCAGCATGTTATCTGATCTGATCAGTGATGCACTAGAGCATGGCAAAACTATGCAGAGCCGAATTGAGATTGGGAAACACTGCTGTAAATTGTGGCATCTCAAGTTTGTCTAACTTTGGCTTGAGCTTCTCAGCCTTGTAGATCATGGTCCATGAGCTTTCTAAGAATATTATCCACCTTTATATTACAGTCAGTTTCGACCTTGCAGTGTGTGCTTGACCGAGTGGGGTTCAATACGAGTGCTGATATCTCCTAATGCATGTTTAAAATCTCTTTAAGTATCACTTCATCTTATTCACCTTTATGCTAGCAACTGCTTAATGGAACCATTAATCTTTGAGGAATGTAAAGAATCTTGATTTCCCAGAAAACTATCCATCAAGACCCATCTTATCAATCATTTTTTGCGTTAACATCATCTAGTCTGAACTCAATGCACTTAAGTTGCACAGACACTCACGTAAAATTGAATTCTTGGTTGAGTCATGTGAGAGGCCCCTTCCCCTGCTCAGTTTGGGCGGAGACTATACTGTAGCTTTGCCAGAACTTTGCACTTGCATGAAGATCTGTAAAGAAGCCTTGAATGTACTGTTCTCAGATCACTAAACAAATAATCTTCTTTTTAATCTCTGTAGAAGTGACCCGTTTCTGAGGTCAAAGTTCGGCACACAAATATTCAGTGGTATCACAATATCCCTGAGAGTAGAGTACCAGCATAAAGGATGCAGTGTTCATACAAATTCATACAAACGCAGGAGACTTTTCTTCTCAGGAAAGCCATGGGGCTTTTCAACAGTGTTCCTTTTTTCTTTGTGTATGAGCTGAGGGATGTGGGCTGACTCTACAAAGGCCCTGCTCCAGGCTTGCAGATAGGTTTCCAGTTGCAAAAGAGGTACTGTTTAGGGAAAATTCTGTAAGTCAGTACACATTTCTCTCTCTTACTCTCTCTCTTTCTCTCTCTCTCTCATTCTCTCTCTGTCTCCCACCTTTTCTCTCTTCCTGTCTGCAGTCCAGCACTGCTTGATAACCCTGCCAATTCTCTGCTGTAACCAGCCAAGTGTAAACTAACCTACATTCTGCTGCTGAAACTCCAAGCCAGAGCTTCTCAAAAAGCAAATACATGTCTGTCCCTCTTTTTCTGAATAAGGCTGAGTTACTTTGCCTTGCTCTCTTGCGAAGCTTTATAGCAGGGTGATGTATGGGTGCCTGTGTGTGATTTCTCAGATAATGGCCTTTGAGCCTGCACTTAGTGTTAAAAAAGGCCTGTTTATTCTGCAAGTGGTTTTGCCTCTAAAGCAACTGTTAAAATGAAAGCAAATGTTTGGCACGAGTCATACTGACACTGTGTTTAAATGCTTAGAACTTCAACCCACACGCACTTTAGATAGCTGGAGCGTGTGCCAACGCAGTGGGTTGAATTCCTTTCCATGGTTGATATATTGCATTCAGTATAACTAAATGCAGTTAAACTCGAGTGGTGCTCTTATTTTAGGACTGCCATACTGAAACACTTCAGTGTTTTTTCCCCCTTAGGACGATCTACTGTAATTTTACTGACTGGGGCTTGGTTCAACTCAGTTCATGCTCTGATTTGTTAAGCACAAACAGTTTCTCTAAAGAAAAAGATTTCTGCAAGACGTTTGAGATAAATAGAGGTGTAAACATTTACATTTATTAAATGTATCTCCAGCCCCTCATGACACATTCACTTGCACACACATAGCTGGTATAATTTAATAGAAAAGCTTTGGGTGACACTTAATTTTGATTTGTCTTTCTTGGATGAAATAAACACTCAACACACTCTCAGTAACATTTCGACAACATATCAGTGATGTAGCAGCAGAGAAGCATCCGCATACATATTATCAATGGGCATTTAAAAGTGTGTGTATGATCTACTGAATTCAGCTGTTTTCGCTTTATGTGCAGAGTCTAAATTCTTTGTTTTATGCTTTTCTGTGCTTACAGAAGGAATATTTTACTCTGTATAAGAGATGTCTGAGCATTGACAAACTCAAAACCAAAATATTAACCCATTTTTTTTGAGTGCCCTGCATTGGACAAACCAAAAGACATTACTAAGTGGCATTTGCCCTCACTAGAAATTCCCTGGATAAACTGTTCTGGAGGGCAAAAGTCCTCAAAACAAACCTGCTGTGTGTGGGAGTAAATTAGGATTAACGTTTAAATTAGGATAAAAAAATTTCTGGGTTGGTGTAATTGATCATGTAAAAAAGAATTACACCACAGATAAACGGGATAAGAACAGTTAGCTGTTTTGTCCTGCTGACAACTTGATAACCCTGCCAAAAAAAAAACACTTAGACCAGCATCTTATCCCTAGCAATATTTTTGCTGTGACTGTGTGCAAGGCCAGAACATTGGGTTTATACAAATTAAAGCCAGCTTCAGATAATTTCAATGTGCTTCAGAAAGGCCAAGTCTCCAGTTTGACTAATATAGTCATGTTAGTATTTGATTGCTTGAAAGGGAGGGGGCTATCTGAGGGATTACATCATGACCTGAGAGTTCAGCTATAACAAAAAACTCTAAGGGAGCCGGCTCTTTCTCACAAGTGTCCTTCCAAGCCTCACTGTGCTGTGAATAACTTTCTAATGACCAATAAATGGTTGATGTATATGGGTGTGCTCCTATTTTGATGTAAAATGGGTGGTCCTAATCATCTTACTATCATACAAAGTGGTTAAGTAAAATAAAATGTGTTCCCTGGGACGTTGATGATATCCATGGTATCCTCTTGACACTGTGAGATAATGTAATGTA
The DNA here is from genome assembly GCA_024036415.1 of Prochilodus magdalenae. Lineage (NCBI taxonomy): Eukaryota > Metazoa > Chordata > Actinopteri > Characiformes > Prochilodontidae > Prochilodus > Prochilodus magdalenae. The sequence goes on along the minus strand of JAMWET010000310.1, from coordinate 1,158,413 downwards.
ATTTATCTGAATAACAATAAATGTTTGTATATCACCCATCCCTACAGTGAAGCCTTCTTCCAGTGTATGTAACAGTTAGATCTATTTCATTCATTTGCTGTTCTAACTACACAAATGACTTCTCAAGAGACGCAGTATCAGGATGAAGTGGTAGCATCATCTTCCTGTCTGGAGTGACCAGTTCTGTGATGTGTGTGTGAGAGCATGCTGGGCTCTTTACTGTTTATTCCTTCCTGTTCGTCTGTTCTGCTCTAATGTTGTGATGCCAGCGGCTTTATGACGCACATGTTTACTCGCTGTCTTGTCTCAAGGCAACCAGAGGGGTCACATGACACCACATTTGCCATCCTGAGTAAACTGATTAATGTTCTGCCATCATTTGGGTGCTTTAGATCTTTTGGCCCTACGTGGGCCCAGAGTTCTTCTATATAGAGCATAGAGTCTGCCTAAAGGCCTGAAGACGTTGACAATGCTGGAAGCTATTGCTGACATATTTTATCTGCTGTATACATATAACCTAAATACTGTATTGGCTTCTTTACTGATGTAATATTTCTTTTGTTGATATTGCTTAAACAATTCCCAAATTCCTCCCGTCTCAGTGCACTTTAGAGATTAGAAGCACTTCATTAATGAGGGCTGTGAAGGTGTGTTTATTGGCTGGTCTAGGCATGTTCAGAGTGCCAGCATAAACATTGCATTTAACCACTGGCCATAACACACAGTGTTTGGGTGTGTCAATGGGTTTCCAAAGGCATCAGGAAAAAAAAATGTAACTTTCATCACTCCAGTAAAGCCTGCGAGCTTTGCAAGCTTTTATTTAGTGTGGTACATCTAAAAGAACAGCTGTGGTGGGTTCGGACTAGTCTTCCCAGTTTATAGTGTATTCAAAGTGGATTCTTTGCTTGCCTTCTGAAGGGCTGTTTCTGGTATGTCCAAACACCACGGTCAAGCTTCATGAGAAATGTGCATCTCTGTAAAACTAAGAGCTGACAATGTCATTCCAAGATCAGCCATGCTGTGTTCTGAGAAGCTCATCTTTCCCGCACAAGATGTTTCTTTTCTTGTAAATTGTCCTGCTCCGTCCATGCCCATGATTCAGCCATTAAACTTGGATGCATCCCAACCCAAAACACGATCATTTTCTGGTTTGTGTTATCTTATGTGCCCTTTACTTAACTTTCATATTTGGCCTTTTTCCAGCATTTCTTTATATTCTAGTGACGTATCCACAGCTCATGAATGGAGTGATCGATGTCTAGACATCTGGACAACTTCTGCACAGAACGAATTCATTTTCTGGCCTAGTTCTGCTTGATTGACAGGTTCTACATGACCTTGGGCCTATTCTGAAAGGAGGGGCTTACAGGTGATTGACAGTTCAAAGAACAGTGCAAAAAAAAACCCTGCCAGCTCATGTAGAGACAGTTGGACCGGCTGGCACTGAATGAAATAGCAGAGCTGTACCTTCTCCAGCTTACTCTATAGGTTATGGATACCATCTGAACCGCCACTGTGTTTTAATGAGATGGTCATGAGGAGCTAATCTAGTGAAAATTATAGTTATGTTCTTTACCACGCCCTACTCAGATGACCGAGATTACTGACTGAGTCTAAGAACTCTGAGCACATGACTAGCATAGCTGGGAAAACTCATTTGCACCACAAAAATAGAAGACTTATGGCTGGAATTGGAATACATGAGTTGTCTCAGTGTTGTTTTTTCATTGTATAAAAAAACTGTATAAAAAACTTACATTCCTATAGAAGGTCAGATGTGGTGGCCTGTCAGTGTATGGACTCTCAATGCTTGTGGGGGAGAGCATGATGTGAAAAACTTCCTGATGAGGCTCTGACAGACAGACATTCAATATATCTGTGGAAGGCTGCAAACAAGCAGCCTCAAAACACCTGTCAACCCCCTTAGGTCCTGTGAGACCTGTCAAACGTCAGTCTGGACTGGAGAGATGAATGGCAGTGTATGGATGTAGTGAAGGTCAAACATCCGCATACATGCCCTAACAAGCACTACAAGCATGCTGTGCATCTGGTTATAATGCTCTGACAACTCATGGAAACACCACTGCTTCTTGCAAGCCAGGCAGTCCCAGTGGTTCTCCTGTACTCCCTGCACATTGTTTTGTTTATCAGGATTGCACTGGAGATCATCACTTAAAAAATACTGTAACTGCTTATGCCTGGAACACACTACAGATTTTAGAATTCCTATGTTTAGCCACACTAAACAATCTGAATCAAACAACACACTTTCAGGTTATACACATGAGCAAGAGTTCTGAACAATAGCTCTGATTCTTAAACCTTATACTGTTGCATTGCAGGATTTCTTGGAAACTCATGTGACTTTACATCAAAACTAATGTGGTGGATGACAGTGAGGCTTTTCTGCACAGATGAAGCCATGTGGTATGTTTTACAGCACACATTAAACAGTGATTCATGCTCAAGTCAACAGGTTTATCCTCCTTCTTTGTAGTGTATTTAGTGCTTGATATAGCTGCTATGCCTACAGCATCTTCCATATACAGAAGTGACCAATTATTGGAGCTGATATTCAGCATTTCTACTTATCAGAATTAGCCTATGTGCATGCTTTCTAGCTGATTAAAGTACCTGAGATCACAGTAATATCAGGAGACCCTTCGTGATTGTCAGGAGGAGCAAATTGGCCTCAAAAGACATTATATTCTAAAATCCATAGATATCTTTACCAACTAGAAAATACAAGGGAAACAAAGTCCTATTCAGTTGTTTCGAGAAAATGTCAGTCAAAGATTTTCAGGGAACCTAAAGTCGTCCTCCTGTAACATCTCTCCACATGCATTTGCAAATAGAAGATGAGTAGAAGATGATATGGGAAGCATGGTACTTTAATTAAGCTCTTTTATTGAGAGCCATCACTGAGCACTGACTGAAGTGGGGCAGAGTGTTGCAGGTCACCATCAGCCATACATCTCTGCTTGAAGGTAGCAACTAAACACAACTAACCATGGCGCTCCTGACAGACTGTGTGTGTCCCTGCTCTGTGTGACCCTGAAGCTTCCAGGGCAGAAAGAGCCAGTAGCAGGACGTTGCAATGCAGTAGATCTTTAAGCAGTATTCTAGTTTATCTTCACCATCATCTAGAACTACACTTTCTCCCTCTCTTCGGGCCTGCTGCCTATGTCTGCATGTTTTTCTCAGGCATAGACTGATTTACTACTTAGGTCTGCAGAATGTTATAAGAAAAGTCATACTGTATGACCGCTAGCTGTGCTTCCGTTACCAGGCCCCATACGACTCTCTCTATTTTAAAGGATGTGAGAGGAGAGAGATTGATGTAAAAAGTTTTCAGAGTTGAAGCCATGGATCTGTTGCACTGAATTTACAGGCTGATGCCAGTCTTTTACTACAGACAGAGGTCAGGAACCCTGGCTTAACCTTTAACCTACCCATCCCGCTATCGCTATTTCCCAGAGGGCTGTTTTCTTAGTGTGCAAGTTTCACAGATTAAGGCATGCATGGAAGAGTATATCGGTAGAAAGTGTTAAGACAGAGTGCAAAATGTATGGATGCAGTAGCATGAAACTGCTCTTCCTGCAACATAGAGAAACCTTAGTAGTATCAATGTTGCACTGCTGCTTTCAGATAATACCATCAACTGTTTTCCACTAAAACTCAAATCTCAACCCCAAGGCACCAGCATTTCTTGCCCAACACAAGACGCTCTAACAGGATCAATTGTCCATGGCTGCTTACAGTTACGAGCGAGGTGAGAGCCAGTTGGACCGCATTGCCTCTTGGACTGTGTCAGGCCCACACAGAGTATACTGCTGACTTGCCAGTTGCCTCCACTGGCCCACAAATGCACCCCTTTGTCTTTGGTAACAATTCTGTTGTAAGGCGTTTCATTGTAGGAAAGCTCACTTTCCTCACTTCTTTCTTTTCTCTGTTTTTTACCAGACAGATACAGAAACGATGTCCATACTCCATCCACAAAGGTGTTCTTTTCTAGCAACTGTTAGGTTGGACAAGGCTTAGTTGTTTTAAATGAAATAACCTCCAGCTTTTTGGCAGAATTGTGAGACTTATTACCATAATGTAACATTAACATGATTAACATGATTTCGGTTTGCTCTTTGAGTGACACTCTCAAAATGCATGACAGTAACAGGAATGAAACAATTGATCCCAAACTTTAGGTCTACTTTTTGACTTTGTATTACATCACACAAATATTCACATGTTTATACATAGCAGGATTGGGAGCTTGTGCAGTAATGCATTGTGTCTAAATCGGCTGCATTAACTTTTGCATATTTGGATATTTGCATAAATACATGGACGTGATATTAAGAAAAACAGAATTGAATGCTCATTTTCCAATATATTTTTGGGGTTATTTATGCATTAAAAGGTTAATGTACTATATTACTTATGTGAATTATGATATTGAAAGCAGCTGAAAATGACAATGAATTTTTCAACATGCTGAAATTAGTTTCATTACATAACAATAAAGACTACATCTGACTTATCCTAATGGTGACCTTTCAGGCATAACATTCAGTTTCAAGTGTGGTTTCAACCCTTTCAAGCCTTTCAACAGCTGCTATTCAAAGCCCTACTGTTATAAATACAAATAGTGCTTTAAGCCCCACCACATGGGCCATTGTATACTTCCTTGACGACCATGCGTCACACAAGCATGTGGACGCTACAGACTACACTGTAGCCAAAACAATCTACAAGTGTATTCTGTAGCATTCACTTTGTGATGCACATGCATGCAAGATGAAGTCAGATTCTGGCAAGGAGGTGGAATTTAGGACAGCACTGGCTAAGGCAACATCAGGAGAGGAAGGTCCATGTCGGCGAGTAATATTGGAGAGTTTTATTACATGAAGGCACAAACTAAATGTGAGATTCATTTATTGCTTCTTCTTATAGGTAGTCGAAGACTCGTAGCTGTTGTTGTGTGACATGGTGCCCTATAGTGTTACACAGTTCTTGAAAGAGCTCCCACTCCTCCAAAAATACATAGCACTATAGCAGGTGTTCCACGCCCTGAGTGGCAGTGACAGAGACCCCATTCTGTCCATTACACTTCAGTGTACCATCAAAATCATTTAAAAATTGTTATGTAATGTAACTTTAAGAAATGCATTTTTGGGTGGAGCATAAATACTGGAACATATATACATCTTCTATCATAAACCCAATTTTGATAATATTAACTTTGTTACCATATTGTATTATGTCGTCCACTAATGCCTCATCAGCTCACAGGAGTGATTTGGTAGAGACACAGAAAAAAGAAATAGAAGAGAGTAAGAGAAAGGCCAGAGAGGGCAGCTTATGCGTTCCATCAAGCAAAGTAGAGAGAAATTCAATGGCTGTGACAGATGAATAGAAGCTGAGAGCATAAATCTCAGTTCATAAATCTAAATCTAAATCTAACCCATTTTAAATCAAGTCTTTTAGTCTAAATTAAGAGAGATTTATAAAGAGCAGGCTAAGATGACTTAAGAGTTCATAGAAGACAGCAAATGAGAAAAGAGGGGTAAAGGAGTGATAAATAGAGTGGGGGAGGATAAATATATATGATAATAAGCCCAAATTCCAGGTAGTGTTAGGAACATGTGTGTGGCTATTCAGAAGGATAACTCCAATAACACACTGTATTGTCAAACGGGTGGTCTTACAAGCCAGACAGTCATGGCATGCAGAGTAGGTAACTTAATGTATAATTTGTTTCCCATCAGACTGAAAAAACAGTGTTGCATGGCTGTGCATCCATGTGTTTTCTCTTCAATGTATTTCTACCGTTTCTACTGTTGTATTAGAGTGGAAAGGCCATCCTACCTACACGGAGAGAGAAAGTGGGGATGATTGGGTTTTTTTTGGACTACTGGCTACAAATGGCTACGTAATCACCCAGACAAAGCTCCTAATCTTCTCAGAGTATTTTAGAAGCGAATTATATAAAACATAATTCTCCAAAACTAAAGTTACAAAAATGATTAAAGGATACAAGAAAGGCCTGGTAAACCATCAAACCTGTCATTATCAGCTATACAAAACTTTCATCCTCAAAAGATCTGTCCTACTGTTAGAAAACAACTCAATGCTCTGGGTCTGAAAGAATGTGTAGCTGTCAAGGAGACAGCTTCACTTAATGAGAAAAGAAAACACATGAAAAGAGTCCAGTCTTTAACCTCACTAAATAAGGAATTACTTGAATCATGAGAAGCAGAAAGTACAACCAATTTCTAAGACTGTTCAGATTTAAGACTTCAGATTTATTTTAACAGCTGAAAGAGAAAAGAAGAGAAAGGAAGCTACAACAAAGGCAAAGCTTGGGATACTAGATACTGAAAATGTTCTGTATTTATATATTATAATATAAGTCAATTTGACAAATGAATGAAATCAGTTCAGCTGACTGAACGGAAAACCATATGCATATTTGAAGTACTGTTGTACAGTGGAGTAATCAGGAAGTCTCATTCAAAAAGCTCTGGATTTGCTGCTTACCTTCTGGCTGAGTCCTCTCTTCCTGAGCCTGCGGGTGATCCCTGAGCCGGTGTCCAGCAGCAGCAGCAGCAGGCAGGCCAACAGCAGCCGGACCTGAGCCATGGCCCTTTCTCCTTTACTCCTCTTACCTCTTCCCCTCTCCTGCCTTTTTTTCTCCTTTGCTGCTCTTCTTCTCTGTAAATCCTGCTTTTTGAAGTTCTATCCTGCTGCGTGGAGCCTGCTTGCTGGTTTGTGTTTTTTCCTTGTTGGTGTGTTTACGCTGCAGCTTCCTCTCAGAGTTGATGTGTATGTGTGTGTGTAGGCAGTTCCCTGCGGTTCCCCTTCTGCCTGTAAGCTGGTGCTGGTTAGAGGTCTCCCTGGGAGCTCACACAAGTCTGTTTCAATGGGGCATTATAAACCGTCAGGGCGAAGGGAGAAAAAATGGTAAAAATGAAGCAGCGTAGGAGAAATAAGAGAGAAAGAAAAGGGAGATGACTAAAGAAAAAAAGCGAGGGAAGAACGAGACAGCTGTGTGCCCATTGGTTATTCTGAGGAGGGGGTTAAATGTGGCTGCTGAAACGAAGCGCACATGGCTCGCTCTGAGGAAGAAAGAGAGGCGAGAGAGGGAGAGGGGTAAAGTAAAGGAGGAAGGGTTATAGAGGGAGGGGACAGAACAGAAGATGACATGAAAAGGAGCAGGTTATTTTTAGACCCTTTCTTTGACCCCATGTCTTCACATCTGGCAAAATCCAGAATCTGGGAGATCTGCGTTTGTCTTCATACGTCTTCAGGACAGAAATGCCCTGAACCAGAAACTAATGGTTGGCTGTCATATCAGGACTAGCAATAACTCTGACTTTGGAAGAAGCTTTTTACAAAACCTGTATGTTTAATTTATTTAAAGTTTAAAACCGTCTCCTTAAAATTAGTCTTACGCACAGTGCTGTGCAACTTGGAAGCAACTATATATAACATCAATGTTTTGGAATTTAGGATGTGCATTCTTCATTAATGCATCTGTTTTGTGTAGTCTGTTTTCTGTAATCATATGCAGCAGCAGCCCAAACAAAATCCCAAACAAAATGTGCTTTGGCCCAGAGAAAACGGTAGCGTTTCTGGATCGTGTTGACATATGACTTCTTTGCATGACACTGCTCGTATATTGAATTTGTGGGTTGCAAGGTTTTAAAAATCCTAACTGTTGAAAACATGACCGAGACCCCTGACATAATGATATTTTGCATCAGTTTTTTGTCCTTAAAATGTTATCAAAGTTTGTTTAATGTTTTACAGCACACATTATACAAACATTCATGTTGCATTCATGCACATGTATATTTATGAATATATACGCAGCACAGGATAATCTGGAAAGGCCATCAGTTAAGATTACCCTGGGGAGGTGATGGGGAGCCCTTTTGCAATTGACAGGTGGAGCAAAAATCAGTCTGATTTCTGTAGTGATAAGCCTGTTGTGCAGGCCAAGCCTTATTCATATTTCTGGAGATATTACAGAGGAAATACGTTAATACACTTGCACAAGAAAAAGGGGAAAGAAAAACATATGTAAAACAATCAGATACATAGAGTTTCCAAAACTGGAGCTGAAATACTGTAAAAGACCTAGAGACACTGGGACTCCTGACAACCGAGTATGACTTTATAAACCACTGTCCCCGTTAGATAAACAGTACTTAAAGCTTTCATCAAACTTCACTCCAGCCTTAGATCTGAAAATCTCCACAGGTGTTTCGACCATAGATTTAAAAAAAATCATCATTTCCAAGCTGGTGTTCTCAGATCAATGAACTGACAACCCCAGAGCCTAGAACTCAACTTCACTGAATGTGTTTAGATTGCTCAGGTTATAGATTTCTTTGAAAAATTTATGTGAGCATTTTAACTGTAATGAAAGCTATGAGCAAAAGAGAGGAGTGGACACACTGAATACCAAAATATTGATATATAACATGTGATATTTGTGTTTTAATTACTTCTTGATGTTCCTGAAAGAAGATATATTAATTAAAATATCTACAAATATCGGTTTTATGCAGTTGTCTGTTAATGCAGTGATATTCAATATGACTAATTATAATCATAACAATTATTATAATGACCAATGATTAAAAACCTGTTAATAATAGTGTGTAAGTATGCAGTTCATAATCTAATTAATCTCTCACAAATAACGAGAGATTACAAACATACATACAAATACCAACACATGTTTTCTCAAAGAACCATAAAGAGCAACAGGTGCTGTCAGTGCTGGACAGCATATGTTCCCATCCAACGCCTCGTTCAGAGAAGACAAACCTAAACCATATACTGCATCCATCCCAACAGCATGACTTTGCAGATGAAGAGTCGGGTGCTGAACCGGCCTGTCTGCAGTCCAGACCCTCCACCAACAGAAAACATTTGGCACATCATAAAACAAAAAATCTGGCAAAGAAGATCCAGGACTGTTGAGCTGCTAGCTTTCTACATCTAAAAAGAATGGGACCATTTATTTCCCAAAACTCCCTCAAATAGTCTCCTTCTCTCCCAGACATTTACAGACTGTTGTTAAAGGACAAGAGGATGCTACACAATGGTAGACATGGCTCTGTCCCAACTTTTTTGAGCTGCCATCAAGTTCTAAATGAGTTTTCATGAAATTATAAAACATCTAATTTTCAACATTTGATATTTGTTCTATGTTCTATTGTGAATAAAATAAGGGTCTATGAGATGAACAAATCATAGCATCCTGTCTCTATTTACATTGCACACAGGATTCCAACTTTATTTGGAACTGTGGTTGTAAATGAAGAGTGGTCTCTGAGTTTTGCAGATAATAGACATGAGACATGAGTTTTACCCTATGGCACGACAAGGTATAAACAAATGTGTGTGTGTGTGTGTGTGTGTGTATTTGTGGTTTATAAATGCATCTGTTGTGTACAGTCTGTAATCATACGCAGTCAAGCAGCAGCCCAAACAAAATCTTAAGTGTTGCTCTTTATGGTTCTTTAAGAAAACATGATTTGTGTTAGCAGTTGTGTGTGTGTTTGTATTACAGATCTGTCAGAGTGAACTGCATACTAATACACTACTATTAACAGGTATTGAATCATTATTTATATGCACATATATATATATACTGCACTGGAGGTGGGGCCTGACTGTGTTTCGTTATACTGTACAATTGTGTATTAGTATAATGACAATAAAGGTGAATTGAATTGAATTGAATTGAATTGAATTGAATTGAATTGAATTGAATTGAACTGAATTGAATTGAATTGAATTGAAATGAATTTGTCATTTGTCATAAAATGTGTTGTTATTTTAATCAGTAGTATCAAATATCATTGCATTAAAACAGACAAATGCATACAAATTTAATATTACAGATTAGAAATCAGAAGGTATTTATTTATTAAATATATATTATTTTAGAAACATCAAAAAGTTAATAAAAGGCCAATTTAAAAAAATCTTCTTTAGAGTCTAGAAAAAGTTCTTCATATTCATTTTATCTTCATTAACTTCCTTCTCTATGTTATACAGCCTTATCAGTTGAAGTCAGATCATCTGTAGTTCTGCAGCGGTCATCTGACAGGTAAATCAGTTTTTGTTTAACAGCCTAACCCAAACTAAAAAACCTGAAACTATATTATTAACTTCCTGCGGGGCAGTGTATTTTTATGCGTGCGTGTGATCACCGAAGCTGCAGGCAGAAAGGAGGTGAAGCATGTGCTGAACTGTTGGGAAGGGGCCACTTGTCTTTAAACGTGTATGTTCCCTTCTAAAGTAGGACATCCCCCCCTCTGTTCCTCAGGCCCCCCTCACATAACCGCCCTGAAAAGTGGGGAAAAATGCCCGTCCAGCTTAATGCTCTGTCATTATCCATTTTACTGGAGGAAGACGTGGGAAGGAGAGAAGTGAGCATCTGGTTACACAGAGGGAGGAGGATTATTGATATTCATTTAGAGCACTCTGTCTATCTATCTATCTATCTATCTATCTATCTATCTATCTATCTATCTATCTATCTATCTATCTATCTATCTATCTATCTATCTATCTATCTATCTATCTAAGCCACCCCCTTTTTTTCTATCTGTCTAATGTAATGCAAGTAGGTCACTGAAAGGAGAAAAGCTATATAATAATGCTGGGTATGAGGAACAAGTATATTTCTTATATAGCCAGTGTGATGCCCAGTACCCTTTCGCTGTACAGAAGACAGCTGCAGATCCCACACACACTCTCATTTGGGTTGGGGGCTGACAGCTGCAAGTAGTTTAAGAAAGACCTTTCAATCACTTTATGCCTTACTATGGGTCTTCTTTTTCGTTGGGGGACAGTTTTATAGCTAAGGATAAAAAAAAGTGCAGCCAGAATAAATGAAGCTGTTTTCTCACTGTCTTTTTTTGTGATTTAGTATATCACAGCTGGTACTGTCCGTAAACGGAGCAAGGCATATAAGCCAATATACTCTTATCCTGTGGTCCACAGCAGTTGTGTTAAAAAACGTGGCTGCACAGTATGTGGAGTAAAACCAGAAATTCCTTTGATGTGAGGCAGCGTTCTTGGGCGACTCTGCTTTTGGAGGCATTCTGTTGCAGTCACGTGTTTCAAACCTGCTGGAGCTAAGGCTGAACTCTAATCTCACACAGATGGGAGTGGGAGTGCACTGCATGGTGAGATTGGGCTTTAAAAGCTATGATGATGATGATGATGGTGAATCTGATCTCCCTTGTAGTGCATGTGTCAGTTAAGGAAGACCTAGAGATGGATAACTCCATGACTTTTCTTAACTGGCCAGTACAGTCAGAGGCATATGCTGGGCAAAAGTGAACTATGTGTCTTTAACTACAGGCCATGAGAAACACATGTCATAGTAATTGGTTGCTTTTGCAGTTTAAGTGCAGTTTTATACAAGGGCACGTATTTATCAGACTCCTCTTTAGGAGACAGAAGAAATGACTACAGAATCTGTCCTGTTTGGTTTGATCCTGATCCTGGTGCATATGCAGACCTTAGCACCCGCCCACCTGCCATCGAGCCTGTTAGACCAGCATGTTAAACCTACATTCTCCCCCCACCTCTCTGCTGTGCCACTGAAATGCGTCTTTCATACTTCTGATAAGACTGGAAACATCGCCGGAGGCTCCCTGTCCTAATCTGGTGTTTGGTATCCCAAGCCATTGCTCTGCCTAAGGTGGTTCCCTGTGCAGCCTCTGCACCAGCTTCCTGTCCAGCTTCCCGAGCTTCTGCTCATCAAGTGGTGGTTCCCTGTGAAGCTCCTATCTATCTGTAACCTAGATGAGCTATACTGCTGAAACAGAGGTCACACAAGCTCCTGTTATGGTTGTAATTGCCAACATGGCAGAGAATTTCTGATTGGTCTTGTTGTGTGCCATGCCTGTAAAATATCATTGCAGGGAGACACTGTGAGGCTTGTTGGGAGATCAGCCAACCTAACTATAAATTAAACATAATTTTAAACATAATTATAAATAAATAAACATTTTTTATGAATGACACTGAGACATATCATTCATATCTGCCCCCTAAAATAAAATATATGAATCATGCATTCATTCACGCATTCCGAATGAAAGTCAGTTTTTCACGTTTGTAGTGCTTAACCACATGTTCAACATATTACAATAACCTGACATTGTTTACTAACATGCTGTGAAGTTTTAAATGACGCCACGTGTGCCAGTCTTACACTTAGTAAACACTGTGTTTCTAAATGCTGCTGAGGAGAGTAAATGATTGCTCACATTGTGAGTGTGTTTGAATGGGTGTGTGAGTGTATTATCTGGCTGTTATAGTTTGTGAATGGACTTTATGATGTATGTCTTGATAAAGAAAACAAGAGACTTGGGGCGCGTATGATGCCATGCAATTTGCTCTGGGGAAAGAGAAGAGATAAATCTGTAAGAGAGGATGTTCCTATGGGTAATTGGAAACAATATGGGCCCACAATCTCTCATACTTTCATCTGTCTATTCATTCACTTGTGCGCCTTCTCTCTCCCTCTCTCTTTGAACTTTGTCTCTGTTTCTTTTTAAAACATAAATGCTGTGTTTCCTGCATGTGGGTCATCAGAAGGTATGTAGGCTACATGGAACATCAGTGTGTTTGGGTGTGGTGTATGAAGAATTTAATTAATTGCACTCTTGCCTTTCTGACCTTCATTAACCCTTTAAAAATCGAGGCTTTTGTCAGTTAATGATTTTAATACACAGCTGAACACTTTTATGAGGATGGGGGTGGTATAGTGCAGCTGAGGGAGGCAAGTCCAGCATAGGACACAAGGAAGCTATTACCCACAGGAAGAGTTTGCTCTCCCACAGATGACAGAAGTGAAGCAGAAGAGATCAGGTATGTACTTCCATAATCCCAGAAGAAGAAGAGTTTGCTATCTTAAAGATTCATGGCATGTTAAAGGGAGGCACACACAGGTTAACTGAAGAAATAGCTGAGCTGCAGTTGTTGAAAGGACAATTAGGTGTAGAAATGATGTTTTCCACAGTGTCCTCACTTGTGCTAGCGACCCCCGATGACTTGGTGAACATGGAGGTTTGAACATAAAGGCTAGAGGACTGAAAAACCAATAATCAGCATCGTTTGTCCAGCCCCCATACACAAATTAGATGTTTTAGCCTGCCTCCTTCTGCAGCCCTGCACAAGAGTAAATGACGTTATGACTGTTAGGGGAACTTGTCAGCTTATCTGCAGCAGTTTTAGATGGTCTTTAGGTGGCACAGCTAGCCACAATGCTAGACAGACAAGCTCTGTAGTTTCTGTTAGATCTCCTTGTTGATGTTTCAGTTACTTGGCACATCCTCAAGGGAGACCGTTTGGTGAGTGTGGGCTCATGCCCACATTAAAGAGAAGGAGAAGTTGGGCGAAAATCTTATTGCTGAGAGAATATAGTTGGGCTCACCATCGGAGAGTTAACAGTGGCAACCCGCGATAGCTTGGCAATGCATAGATTCTTACGGGCCATTAGGTCATTAAAGCCTGCCTAACTTGCCTGGGGGAGGCAGAAGAGAAGATGGTGTCATAAATAGAGTTTTTCTATGGTTAGACTCTATATCATTATGGATATCCTTTTTTCTTAAAGCTGTTTTAGAAGGCTGCTCTTTCGCTAATTTATCTATGCCTTTGTCCAGTAACCAGTTCCTTCTCACTGCTTCAGTTTTCTCCAATAATATGCCTATGTAGCCTGGGAAAAGTTGTACTGTTGTGTTCAAATCAAAGCCTGTTTGTCCCTCTGGACAGGCCAGTGAGTATGTGTTCCCCCGAACAGCTCATTATAGGAACCCCCCACAGCTGTCCCTATCACTCCTCATTAAGGCACTTTCCCCCTCATCTGTCCCAATCAGGGCCACCTAGCCATCCCAAATGCAGAGAGAATGAATGGAAAGTAGATAATTTACTTCAGATTGTGCAATGTAACCCACATCCTCTTTTCTCCAAACTACTTGATAGCCTGATGAAAGAAGAGGCAAAGTTCTGCAGTTACAAACACATTAACACTTTAATGTTGAGGCAAAATGCGACTAATTATATTACTTAATGGCTTTACACCCTTAATAACATGATTTCTCTATGATTTGTAATGAACAGACCCTGACATAACACAACCTAAAAATGGTGTCAGATGTAAACAAGACATCCCAAAAGGCTCTTAAAGTCACTGATGAGATGTTAGGTATGATATGGCTAATCCCTGTACTGTACTTACAGTACTATATTCTATCTATATTTCCTCTCTATATATTCTGCACTTCACCCTTCCCCTCTGTCACACTCTTTCAACTCAGGTAGCTGGACTGAATTCCACATGCTGACCCGTGTAAGGAAGGTCAAACAAAAAACATTTCAGCTGGCTGTTTCCATGGGGACTGCCCGGCTGGGAGTCCAGCCTTGAGGTCAGCGTTAGGGGGCCAAGGGAGGGGAGCGAGTTATAGAATGGCAGATGGATCAGGGATCCTATGGAGCTATTTGGCCGTGGTCAATCAACTGTTTCCAATTAAGAGCTTCAAAGGAATTGCTGTCCATACAAGTTTAAAGGAAAGGATGGTTACATTCAAACAGCATGTGCCCCATTTACCTTTAGCAGACAAAATGCAAATTTTTGCTTTAAATGTGAAAGACTTCTGCATGGTCAAATATGGACCTTTGCAATAACAGCTTTTCTACTGCCAAGCTGGCAATACAAGGAAAGCATTTATAACTCACAGACCTCATGACTGAAGTTAGCTTTTCAGGTCAAAATTATTACTTTCATTTTGCTGTACTATTCAAGTGTAATAATGCAATGCCCTATTTAACTACATAGTGAAGTAATACAGAGGCAGAGCTTGCAGGGAGATGATTGCTGGGGACCCAACACTGAAGTGACCAAAAGCACATAAATAATAAAATAAAATACAGAAAATTTCTACTTGTTTTTAATCTAACAAAGGTGATAACAATGACAGAATAAGTAGTTTCCGGAGGGTACAATTGAGAACACAGAACGTTCATGTTAAGCAGCAAGAAATGGTTAATCTCACATCAGCAGTTCTGCTGAGCTCCCTTTACCTTTTAATTACATTTTTCCTTTTTGACTTAACCAATAATTTTAGCTGCAGACTCCAAAGACTATCACGACAGAGAAACTGGGAGATTTCAGATGAGAAAATGGCCTAGAATAAAGTGAAATATGTGAGAAAGAGGGTGACGTCAGTTCACAGGAAACAGACACTGAAAATAAAATGAGAGACAGCAGGATGGTAGGCAATAACAAGGGATATTACACAATTCCAATTAATTATCTGTTACTATGTAGCTTATTGCCTGCATTTTTAATTCTGTCAAAATATAGACACCAGTGTTGCAATGGTTGGGCCCACCACTGAAGTTCTGCAATAAATTAAGCCTTTAAAATCACTTTTGTTTGTTTCTGTGACAAACAAGTGCTGAACAAGACTGTCCACAAAGCAATAACCTTAGATTCAATTTCAACTCCAACTGAATTTATAACTACTTATAAACACTAATGTGGTATTGATGAGATGATGGGATGTTTTGAATCCCAACGAGTTTGGTAGAAAGAATAATGTGTCACTCAAGACAGACGAGGAGACGTGAAAGATCTCAGTGAATGTGTTTCCAAAAGACTAATTGATAAACCAAACATGTTGCTGCTCCTAAAACTCACATCAGCGCTGCTATGATAAGTGAGTTATGAGTTAGAAGTCAGTCAGTGTTGGAGTGATATGATGTATATGATACCCATATCATATGATAAATTCAGCAAATAAAGAGTAATAGTACATTTATAAATTTAGACTGTGCCTTCAACATGTGGTGCTGGTCTGAGGAAAGAGCTAGCCTGACTCCCCACCCTTCCTGACTGTGGTAGGACTGATAGGACTGAGATCAGGGTGGAATGGGGGTGGTGGTGGGGACTGTAAAAACTTATGGGAATGGAGGGTGGAAATGTGAATCTGTAGGTTGATAGATAAGTAGAAGGGGGTTTAAGGCATGTTCCTTTGCCCAAACCTCAGATATTACATGACTCTTTTTTGTGAGTTTGGAACATGAATATGTGGTGGTAGTCCAAAGAAAGACTGATTGGGGGAGGGGAGAAAACTCTGGGCTGCAGTATTAGGTGGTCTCTGCCTGTAAATGGAAGGTCAGGCCCCTTAAACAATTCAGAATTTGTTCAGGTCTAAGACTGCGTGAGTGTAAAGAGTTTGCTTGAGGGACCTTTATAAAATGAGTAATACTGTAGTGTGGGAATCTCTGTCCTGCCAGAGCTGATTCTGTGGTAACAAGAACCGGGTAGAGAGCATATGAGTGTTCACCTGTGGAATAAAGAGGAGCAGGATTTAGAACAAGGGAGTATTCAGATGGTCTAGCATTTAGCTATCTGAGTTAGGCATAGTGTGTAGGGAGAGTTTAGTCTAGGCAGAAAAAAGGGTCTAGTTAAGCTGGCCCTTTGTACGACGCTTGGAGTAAGCAGTGCTGCTGTTTGGGCTGTAAGATGAAAGAAAAGATGAAGCAGATGAATTGATTTAGTGTATTATCTTGATGGTGACATGGCTGTAAGCTGCTTAACAGACATGTCTGAACCCCTGTTGAGCAACCTGAAGGCAACAGTGGAAAGGAAAAATTTCCCGTAAAGAGAGGGAGAAACCTGGAGAGGAATCAGGGTTTAACAAGGGAACCCTTCCTCCCCTGATTAATAGCTGATTGAAAAGATTGTGTTTAACATGTCAGGAAAATGAGGAAAAACAGCAACTTCCTGAATGGAATAAATTTGGAGCAGAAATGGCTGTTGGAAGGTAGCTGCTACATAGGCTAGTTGAGGGACATGATGATAGGTGGAGACAGCTGGGTGATGCTCTTGTCATTGCAAGGGATAGTTTGCATTAAAATATCCTGTTGGCAGCAGAAAGGTTGCTCAGCTATGATGGAGGAATCACTTCCTTGAAATTGAGCCCCAAAAGACCAGCAAGGACAAAAAGACATGGCTCCCAGGGACTGAGGGCTGTATGGGATAAGAAGTCAAAAGCACAAGGGAAGTCAAAGTCAGTAGTGGCAGAAAAGCAGCCAAAATGACATGGAGAACAACAGGTTCAAAGGCAGCATCTTCACGAACGAATCAATGTTAGTCCGGTCTGAAGGAGAAGGAGTGGGTGGACAATTTGAGGGCAGGTTCTTCCATGGCGAGAATGTATGGCGACCCAGGAGAGAAGGAGTAAGAGTGGAGAAAAAGTGGGAGGAAGGCTAGAAATAGAATCAACAGTATAGAGAACGAAAGGTGAGGAAGTGAATGTATAGGAAGGAGGGGTTTTAGGCATGGTACTCCTACCTAAATTCAGTTATTCCATAACTTCATTTGGAACTCTGTAGAGAATGTGCACATATTTTTTTACTCAGAAAATCAACGGGACATCTGACCAGGGGTGCCCAGATCTTTGCATATGACTGTATCACACTGTGAAGGCACATGTAATTTTGATGCATTAAAACATGGCTCATTCTATCAGCAACTACAGGCAATAAACTAAAGGGTTAATTGAGGACTAAGTGGTTGAAGGGGGCTTGTTTTTCTTCTTTTAAAAAAGCAGAACCAGGCTCTTTGTAGAGCGGAAATACGGGGGCAATTTCTTTGATCTCACATTCCGCTTTTTATCTGATATGGGGGCTCCTCCTCTCCTGAGTGCCTGGATTATGGACCACTGTCTGCGTGTTTGTGTAATACATGTAGGGGCAAGCACCCTATTTTGCTATGTAAGTGCACCTGTTCTGGCTGTGTGGGTTAAACAGAGATATGACGTGTGTAATAGGTATCTGAAGAACCGTATGTCCATGCAACAGGTTGGCAAGCAGTCATCCTGGACTTGAACAATTGAACTTAAACAAAGGAGAGATAAATTGTGTAACAGATAGAAAAACAGTGAGAGAAAGAAAGAGGGAGAGACAAATATGTAAAAAATGTTGACCGCATGGCTTGTGTCTGTGAAACTGCTTACAGTGGCCAAGCCTCAGAGTATCGTTTATTTTCCAAGATTTATAGAGGGTGACGAGTTCATTCACCCTCCTTGTGTTACTCCAGGGCTAAGATTTCTATCACAGCCACTCTGATATTTTCCAGTTTAGAAAGTCACTTATCTATGAAGTCAACAGACAGGCCAGTAGACACAAACATTTCAAGCCACAGATGCTATCTCATGTCTAGTTAGCATTCAAAAGTTGGCTTGAACATTTTGTACAAATAACTCAACTTTGGGAAGTTACAGTATCCTGCTTCATAACCCAGCATAAACAGGAAACTGCAGAATGTGTGTTGCTGGTACGTCACAGAGATCCCCAAATAAGATTTGCCACAGCTCCGTACACGCGTTTTAGCCCCGAGGCCTCTACACTACATTATTACATAATTGAATCATTATTGCCACCCTTCTGCATGGATTAGGACAGTGATAATATGGATTACCACACACTCATTATAAAGCACCATCTATTAAATCTCACTTGTAAGAGCATGATTAATAGTCTTAATTAGCAAATCTGATAAATGTTTAGTCATGTTTGCCATAAAGAAGTGTTCCTGACTGGGTATTTACACCATCTCACCACTAGATGGAGATCACTAAGAAGATTTCCACACTAAGCAAGACAATGAAATTTTGGTCATCAGTACTACATTCAAATCCTGCCATTGTATCAGTGAGTGGTGTGCAGTTTCATTAGTGAGGGTGTCTAAAAGTGATCAGTGATTACATTCAGGCATAAGCGTGTTAGAGAGATCAGGTACTGATGTTGGGTGATTAGCACTAGAGGACAAATTCTTCTCCAGTTCATTAACTGTAACGAGTTTCTGAATACTTTTGGAAGCATTTGGTACCTTTAGTACCTACTTCAGATTGTCCTACGAAAGGCCACAGATGCAAACAGGCCGATAGTGTAATTGCTCCATGAGTTGGTATAGCAGATTTAAACTACCCAGTTTTGGAAAATAAGCAAAACCTTAAACAAGAAGTGGTTGGTCTCTAAAATCAGCAGCACGTCATCTGGCCTTTTACATCAGAACTGCTCCAAAGGTCTTATGGACAATGACAATGGAGGCTGTCGTATTGTCTAACTGTCCAACTCCTATAATACTCCTATGACCTGACCATCATTTTAAAGAATGTCTCTTTATGGCTTAGGTTAGTTTTTTATTTCTCAAGCCGATGTGTTCAGTGTGTCCTCTATGGAACTGTGCCAAAAAAAAGAGATCATCTCTTATTTATTTAGTCATTGAGTTATTTAGGTTATGTAACTCTTAACTTTAAAGCGAAAATAGTCCACTTGCTTATGGAAGGGGATCTCAATGGCAAAAGTTAAAAGATGGAGAGTAAAATGCACCGCTAACAGTCTTCCAAGATGTGGTAGACCAATAAAACCGTCACATTCCACTTGCTATAGGCTTGAAAGGTGTAGCTGTGAAGAGACTGACAAAAAAAAAAGGAATAAACTAAAAAGAACAACATCTGCAAATCAAACTGACCAGACCTCAACATCACTGATGAGTTTGGGATGATTTGAGTCATCAGAAGCATTAAAATTCAACTTCCAAAACCCTTGGAGGTGTGAATACATATCCCTGCAGGTTTCTTTAGAAATCTGTAAGCAAGGCCAGAAATAAAGGAAACTGTAATAATGAGAAGGGGTGGACAAATTAAATACTGAACCACATGATATTATATTTAGTTGCTAATTTTGATGGAAACTAATGAAACAGTCTCTGACCTTTGCACAGTACTTCAGCCCACAAAACTGGATAAATATGTCACGTTCAAGCACTCATACGTTGCCTGCACTTCAAATCTTCTCTCCCAAAACTACATGCAATATCAGATTCATATTAATAACTAAATGGTTTCTAGAAGCCACTGAATAATACATCTAAGGATCAATAACAGAAAACTAATTCTGCAGTTTACAGCATTAATACAGTGTGACCCGCACTGTCGGTGAAATTTGGAACTGATGAAATCAGTGTGGTCTTTCTGCTGCTCGGCTCTATCATTATATTCTTCTTCACGTATCGGGATCCTCATTATTTTCTTTGGCTGAAGAGGAGTCTTTTGCTTGAAGCTGTGTGTCTCGGCCCCTCCTGGTCATCTGACGCAGTAAGAGTAGGAAGAGAGCAGACAGTATAAGAGCAACACCTGCCATTAGAAAGCCTGTGCCGTAGTTGCTCATTTTGTCTATGAAGAATCCTGGAAGAAAAGAGAAGGTTTATTTAGAAAACCATTGTTCAGTGGATACAGCGCCTTGTGAAACTCTTTTGATGTAAGTGCTTGCACTGCACTACTTTACCAAAGAGATTAGCTTGCAGCACCCATCTTACTAGTCTTACTAGACTGTATTATGTACAGCTTTGTACCCAATGACAATTCAAAAGCGTTTGTGCAGCGCAGCACTCGTATAAAGTCACTGGCAGCACTGCTGTGAGATTTGTGTTTGATCTTAGTCAGAGCGCATCAATCTGACATTGATTGGCAGTGGTGGAGTTAAGAGAGTGAAGTTTTTAATGGAACAAACTGCACCAGAATGAATACACCAAAACTAATTTGCCGCGTAATTACACCGATCATTCCAGAAGAGCACAAACTCCTTTTAGCCTGGGATGGCTTAACGAAGGGCTCTCAGCCTCTGCTTTGAAAAGAAATGATCAATATAAGCTAAACCTTTTCTAAGCTCTGGGCAACCTCACAGTAAAATGTAGCTGGAATTGGAAACCATCTGAAGAGAAGTAGTGTGATTTACTGGTATGAACCTTAAATATATATGCACTGCATGCAAGCTTAGCAGCCTGATTCAGGCCGAAAACACTGCTACTTTCATCTATAGGCCTAACAAGCGGGCTTGGCATGTCAGGAGTGAGGGGTAAACGACTGCGGATGCAGTATGCATTGCTATTCTGTGCCTGCTATTTCTCGCTGCTGCTTTAATTCATTTGGTGCCATTGTCATGTTTTTTCTTTCCTTTTTTTGATATATTGTAACAGTGCTGTTGTGGCCTACGTGCCGCATTAATGCGCCGCCATGGACTTCAGGAGAATTACAGCCTATGAAACATGGTATAAATTAGGGCTGAGGCAGCAAAGCGTGACATGTATTAGGAACAGCTATGGCAAAAGACAAGAAAGACCATTTATCCAGTGACCAATAATCCATGAAATTAACCCAGCAGTGACAGGGAGAGATAGCAATGATATATGCCTTTGACTGACAATTGTATAAGAAAATCTAATTTCTGCTTTTTATACTGAATATGCTGGAAACTCTGATAACCTGAAAGGCTTTTATTGCTCAGTGATGAGCTCTGAAGGCAATACTGCTACTGCTGATAATGAATTACATGTATTATAGGCATGAGGGCTGTGCTTTTATAAAGGGAAGGCTCATAAAGAGAAGTTCTGGTCAGCATGTACTGTGAGGTAATTGTTTGATTGCATGTCAGCTTATGGTTTAGGTCTCACCTTATTGTGATGAGAAAGTGCAGATTTATCTTTGTGCTTTAGTGTGTTATGCAGCTTTTGTGCATGCATTAGAACAGAGTAGACAAACTGACCAAACAGAGCACACTGTTCATTGTGAGGTGGGGCTTAAAGACACAGGAGCTCTAACAGAGCCTTTTAGACAGATGATGAATACAGATGTACAGTATGAGAATAAAACAGTATATGTTTTGGGAAAACTGAAACATGTAAACAACATATGAACATCATAACATAGTTGGTTCCCCTTAATTTCACCTCTGTAGATTACCTACAGATACTTAAACTTTGTGGTGATACTCAATTGACTATCAACACCATTAGGTTAAGGGTTAGGTTTTAGAGCAGGTGTAAGTTTTGGGTTGAATGTATTGCATTAAACTTCATTTAGTAGATATTTAATTGGATTTTTAAAATAAACTGAGCATCTAAAAAACAACACATTTTTTAGCCCGTAGAAGACTGTTATTGTCATTTTGATCTATTTCAACATTATCACATAATTACATCAGTGCATCAACTTTGTTTGTTTCAGTATCAAGAAATCACAACATGATGTTGTTTTCTGCCAAGGAAACCCTGGTCCTGATTTATATTCCTGTGGAATCTAGTTCCAAACACAGTCTGCCAGACTTGCTCCACTTAATTAAGGTCTTTCAGAAGTCATTATTTGAAAGGATCAGATGCTTTAGTGTTGGGTAATAAGGACAGTGTGTTAGGTGCAGGATGGAACTAAACTCAACAACAAAGATCTCCAGTGAAAGGCTTGGTATACACTGCACAATACCAAAAAAACATTTTGGGTATGTTTGGTTACACAAAGTTTTTAGTGGAGTTTCACCAATTGTTTAAATCAACTTAAATTTAATGCTTAAGATCAAAACATAGTCCTTATGGAGCAACTTACCAAAGCAGATTTCTTTACACTAGTGGTTATAGGAACCAAGGGTGGAATTGTTTATAATAAACCTATAATAATTGTATTTAGTAACCGGCATGTTTTGGTAGAATACTGCCAAATCTGAAGATACAAGTTTGGGACTATTTTGCATTATAATGCCCTGGATGTACCTCCATCATAAACTGATTAAATGTTTTAGTTTTTTTAAAACTGTTATAAAAAAAATAGCACTTTTGGTGTCAAGCTACATATTCATATGGGCAAAAACTTTCTGTGAGAGAGATTTTATAGGTATTAAACACTTTGGATGTCTGGTTCCTATCATCATCACCACTGTAAACAGTTCTGACTCAGTTTCTCTAGAACAGACCATTTCACATCAAACCACTCTGAATGACTTTGCTTACATGGTGCCATTTTAACTTACTCTTACTCTTGAGCAATTGGTGGAGTTGGCACATGGAGTAGCACATGGAGCATCTCACCTGCAATGGGTGGTCCCAGGAGTCCTCCACTGCTGCGAATGAGCATAAAGAAGCCCAGAGCACTGCCCAGCCTGTTGACCCCCACCACCTCGGCCAGCACGGTGATGTGGATTGCTACAGTGGCTCCAAACACAAGGCCATAGGTGGCACTGAATGCTGCCAGCTGAGTGAAAGTGGTTGCTAGAGGACAGAGCAACAAGACCACGCCCAGTAAGACAACTGTCATTGTCAACTGATTAATCGTCTTCACTAGCCGGAGGTTGGCCACCCAGCCGAAGAGGAGCCGACCAGACAAGTCAAGGGCTGCTGAAATTGACATAAGGGCGGCTGCCTGATACTCCTCTATGCCCTGACTGCGGGCGTATGGCACTAGAAACAAAGCTGGAGCAAAGAAACCCAGTGCCGCAAAGACACCAAACATAGAGTACACCATGAAGTGAGGATTTCCGATGAGTGTGTAGTCCACATAGTGCAGGACTTTGCTCCGAAGGTTTTTTGGCCTACTGCTGGTTTCCTGTGGGTCTGTGTGTGGTTGTGACATGCCCTCCAGCTGTAGACTGTCTCCCTCTGCTGGACGTTTTTCTGTGAGGTCGCTGAGTGGTCTCAACAGTGCCCCACACACACACAGGTTAAGTTGCACAGCACCCAGCACCAGCATGGCTCCCCTCCAGGAATACTCATTCACTAGGAGCTGGAAGAAAGGTGTGAAGAGGAAGGTGATGATGCACTCTCCTGCGCTGGCCAGTGCATTGGCCATGGGCCGACGCTTCTCAAAATAGCAGCCCAACATGGCAACAGTGGGGGTCCAGGTAAGGGCATAGCCAAAACCTGCAGGGCATAGAATAGCGAGGGCAAACAACAATGGTAACAATGACAGAGCAGGTACGTGCCACTGGCAAGGACATATATATATATGGTTGTGTTATGTGGTGTTATAAAGCACACAAACAGCAGCCGCTTATAAGGACATAGCACATGAAATAGGGTTTAGTGCCTCTGCAGATACCATAGTCACCTGTGACAGATTATAAACTGATCATTCAGTAACAGTGACAAAAACTTGAGTGCTTTAATTCAAATACACAGACTTATTTCTGAATCTGCTAGACGATAATCTATGGAAAAGACAAGAAGGAAGCTGGCAATGAAATCTGTAAAATGATTATGTTCTGGACAAGGACCCTGTAAAACTTTGGACCTCCTAAAATGTTTATGTCTCATCTCAGCTGTAAATACAACACTGTATCCAAACAAGTTAGGACAAAGTACAAAGACAACATATCAAATGTAAAAACAGAGAAATATTATTCTGTTTTATGCCCAGAAACAATGGCATGTTTACCATTGTATTGAATCACCTCATCTTTTAACTACTCTGTAGGCATTTGTGAACTGAGGAGGCCAATTACTGTAGTTTAGAAAGTGAAGTGTTATCCTATTCTTGCTTGATTTGAGTTTAGTCTTTAATCTTTTTTCTGTTTCACTTGGGTTTGTGGATGCAGCGACACGCTGTGATTACACACAATGGCCTTGGGAAGAGTTCTTGAGACCATGCAGAAATCTTCACAACAGAACTGTGTTTGTTGTAAATTGGAGTGCAGCCTGAGGGCACTAAGATCTCAGCCACCCAGTACTGGTTTTGGCCTTGTCCCTTGTATACAGAGATTTCTTCGGATTCTCTGAATCTTTAATGATATTATATACAATATATGATGAAATCCTAGTTTATGTTGAGAAATGGTACTCGTGAAATATTGCAGTCTTACACAGAGTATTAAACCCCTCCCCATCTTTATTCTGAAGGATTTAAACTCTCTGTGAGGCTCTTTTTATTTCTAATCATGTTACTGACCTGATGCCAGTTAACGTAAGCTGTTACAAGAGGTGTCTTTTTCAGACTTTACCAGTCCAATGTTGCTGGCATCAAATTAAAAATCTTTATTATTATCTTTAATATAATTTAAATAAAAAGTAAATAATCTGCATATCATTGCCTTCTGTTTATATTTACATTTTGCAACGTTTGGAAAACAGTGTTGTAAATGGTACAAGCTTTGTGGCCCTCTATCTATTTAGAGCCTTTGGATTTACCCTAATTTTCTTCTCTCTTGATTCCAGATGTGATAATAGATGGCTTAATATGTAGATGCTCACTAAAAATGATCATATTGCCGCTCTCAGAATGAAATTTTGTATCTCCATTTTTTTTCTCATTATTTACATTTTTGGGGGAATTTGGCATATAATACCATACAGTACCTGTAGTCATTTACATTGAGTTTAAATTTCTTGATGAACAGACCAAATTAGCCCAAATTGCTTGGAATAAAGTTTGATTCCACTGATTGACATTAAAAGCTAAGCATGTTTTATTGTAAGAGATATGGGGTTTTGTTTTAACAGCTGTGGTGTAGACAAAATGGGCACCTATACAGATTCCTAAGCATTGATAGTCTGCTATTGACTATTCATATTTTAAACATGTATTGAGCTCATTGTTTCACAGCATTAGAAAATGAATTTCCTTTCTTCTTTCTTCACACCCACATTCTGCTCCACTTCTTCTTTATCCTGTGAGGATTATGAGGGTGTAAATTTTGTCTTGAATATTTTAAGTCCACTTTTCTATTTTTCTGTTTTCTCAGCCATCATATGTCTCTAGGCATAGGATAAAAAACGTGTAGCTTGATGTTTAGGTCTTAAATGCAATCCTGACGTTACACTCAGTATGATATACTGATGTGAAGACGATAGCTCTACAGACATGCTCTCCAACAAGCTTTGACTGAGTTATCTATCAATACTCTTTCAATGCAATCACAACATTCATATGCTAGGAAATGCTGACCCCTTTAAATGTTATGTACCATTACATTACTACTAAAAGGGCCTTCAAAAGCCCAAAACTTATAATAAAAATCCTTCTGTAGAATCACAATATAGGGTCTCCAGTGATTGTACTATATTGAGTAAATGTCCTAAATGTTAAAATAAGGCCCTGGGGGAACATTATTTGGTTCCAATGGGAAGTTTTCTATAGTGTGTGTGTGTAGGTGTGTGTGTGTGTGTGTGTGAGAGAGAGAGAGAGAGAGAGAGAGAGAGAGAAAGAGAGAGAGAGATAGAGAGAGAGAGTGAGAGGGAAAAGGAGTACATTTGTTCAAGACAGTCATCATACCTGTTAGAAACCCCACCGTGATGTACAGTTGGAGCAGGTTTTGGGCGTATGCCCCAGCCACCATGCCCACGCTGCTCAGCAGTCCACCCAGCATCACCACCGCTCTGTGGCCAACACAGGCAGTCATTGCTGTGCCAACTGGGGCTGCACCACACAGGAGACACCAGCTATGACATAGTGTAATGCAGAGAGCCAGGCAAGCTGACAGCACATAAAACTCTACTACCCCGAGCACATAGAAGGAGAACAGGACACCATTTAATATTTACACAGTCCTGCTCTGTTACACTTCACTCAGCCATGCTTTGTTTGACAATCTGATTTTGTCTGTGGTTGCAAGTCATCGTATTTAACAGTGGCATTTGACCAAAGTGATGAATAACATAATCTTTCATTCTCTACAGCTCAGGAACATGACTTCTGCAAATGTTAAGAGATTGCTATCTAGAGATGCTTTTGCTACAGAAAACACTCTGTAGTTCCCAGACTGTTTGTAGAGATAGAGGTGTGATGAAGGGTCTACACAGGGGCGCTTCTTGACATTTTAAGTCTGAACTTATGAAATTCAAATCAGTCTCTGGGTGTCACTGAGATGTGCATGTAACATTGGCTAAGGATGCTAAGGAGTAGCTGCCCTCTGGTGGTTACTGGCATGGCATCCCATCGGGCAAATACAATCACGCTGTGAAGAAGGTTTCGCCTGGCTTGGCGAACATGTTCCCTGAGAGGGCTACAGACATAATTTAGGTACAAGATGACATTATTAAACTATTAAACTTGAACCTGAGCCACCTCTCTCTGGAAACAATGCACTAAAGGGTGCTAAAGAGCAGCTCAAGAGTAGACATGACTGAGCGACTAAATTAAGACCTTATGTATTATGTAACGCTGCAATAATGTCTTTAATATTGTCTTTAACACGCACACTGCCATTTGACCCTCACTTCACCAGCTTGCCAGCTCACTAACTTTCTCTTGCATGTGCTCTCTCTCTCTCTTAGTCTCTTACTCTCTCTTTAATGGAGAATACAAGTGGCTCGGTCTAAAGGAATGAATGACAACGAAAGGCACTATGAAAATGCAGTCATGGTAATTGATGGCTACTGACTTCCATTTATTATTAGCATGTTTGAATGTTTAGTCGAGCCACAAATGTTTCAGAACACTAAATGTCATTTTACTTGGGGGCTCGGTAACTCATTTTTTAAGCTAAGCTAAGCTGGCCTAAAATGCTGTTTGCAATGTATCATTTCATAATGAATAAACCAGTAGAGGTGATCCAAAATGATTTGGAGTTACATTTAACTTACACTGAAATCTTGAAACGTTTTTGCTTTCTCATGTGAAGCTACCAAGTTGGAGATACATATTTTCTCCAGACTAAGAACTGAACCAAACTGAATACATTCTACATACTGGTGTAGGTTCCTAGTGGCTTGGGGGACCTAACCAACTTCTTATGGCCAAGAAACCGCCCTAAATCAAGCTATATCCAGCTTTTCAGAAGCATACCTCCAATGTGTATAGTTGCTACAGAGATGGATGTGATCCATGAGGTGCCCGTCGCTGTAGTGGCAAAGTAGCGATGAATTTCCACATAAAAAACCCCAAAGGACTTGATCACCCCAAACGTCAGTCCAAAAACAAGAAAGGTGGCGAGCACAACGAACCAGCCGTAGCCTCCATCAGGGGGCCCTACACGTCTCGTAAGTGCAGGCTCCATCTCCAGTTACAGAAAAACAAGCTTGCCTTCACAGGCGTCTGGCTTCTAAAAGAACATATTCACCAGGGAATATCCATTACAATTTGTATGCACATTGCAAGCACCCAGTAAATCTAAAAGCTATGGGCAATACAATAATGCAAATAATATCAAACATAAAATACCAAAAGCCACATATAATATATATATATATATATTTGCATAATGCATCAAACAAAAAAAGAAAAGTGTGATAATGATTTTTTAATGATTTTCATATCTGGATCTATGACTTGATGATCTATGTATAAAACGTTTTGTGTTTTGTGGGTGAATTTTAGCTAGGGTGCTCACTCCAGGCTAGGAAGCAAATTTGAATTGGTTTCATTCCTTTATTGATGGCAGAGCCTTTCAATATTAAACCAAACATCTGTTTCCTAAACATTAAGGAGCTTTATTCACCTGGCATATAAGTGACAGAGGTCTATGGCTGTCTAAAGAGCAGTGTGCCAGCTTGTGCTATCACAAGACAGCAAAATGAAGGCTGTTCATTTACTAACGCTAGTTAGTTGTTTAATAACTCATAAATAAACCACAGTTATCCTTATTCATTAAACTTTTTTTTTTAATTCTACATTTTGTGTTGTTCTAGATCTTCTTGGAATTGTTACACTGCACCCGACAGAGAAGCTGAAATGTGGAGATAACATTCTGGAAATGAAACGGGTAATAAAATTCTCTAGGACCATTCAGAGAACTTTGTGGGAGTAGCACAGGGGAAATGAATTACTGCACCAGTCATTATCTCGAAATGCCGCAACACTTGACTAATTATCAACTATCCACACAGCTAAGTATTAATCATTCATTTACTAATAAAGCAGTCTATGCAGAAGCCTTGGCACAGAACTTCATTCTGGTAATATTTATGTATATGTGTACAGTCCAATAGTGCATTGCAGTTGTTTGTGGGTATGTTGAAAATATGGTTTCAATTGCTCACATTCATAACATACACATAACCTAAACATTAGCTTTATAGCTTTTAATGAATAACTGATAGTAGTCATGGACTAAATCACTATTTTTGTTTATTTTACTCTAATAAATTAATAATATGCCTGTAGAGTTTATTGGGTTAGAAACACAATGGACTGGTTCCTGGACATGGATTATTTGAGCCTAGTCTAGAAACAAATTACATTGCTAATGCTTAATCACCACTGTAACGATTACAAATTCAGTTCACAGAAGATTGACATGATTTACATACCCCTACCGTCTACATTGTCCTGATGAGCAGGTCTGTGAGTGGTTAAAAGCCAGAATTGGTGGCTTCTGATAAGACTGCAATCCAGATTGGGCCATCAGTCAGTCTGCAAAGCACAAACACAGTGCAGGGTAACTTACCTGCTGTAAGACACCACAAACAGTCCCAGTCTTTCAGACGGAGCCTACACATACACCAGGATACAAAGGTCACTTAAGGCAGCAAGCAGGCAGGCCATGTGCAGAATCTAGTACATCAATTTGTTCAAGAACAGAAGAAAGAAGAGAAAGAGAGTTTTAGAGGACATATAGAAGTCAAATTTGTTTGATTTACCTTCACAGAACTGTATTTGTTTATAAAGAATTCTTGCTGTATCATAACATCCTTTTATACCTTATAAACCAGAATAGCATGTTGCAATGAGACATTTCTGACTATAAAATGTAACAACATGAGGCTGCAGTTTTACCTAGGTTGCCAAAACAAATGTACAGCATTTTTTCCTTCCTAAAAGCATAGGCCGGGGAATTATGCGACTCCCAGTCCCAGCCAGAATGCTTTGAAATGTCAACAAGTTGTCTCTCTTTGGTTGATAATTACCTGCTCAGGTGAGAAGCCTTAGTTGTTCAGTGTTGCTTAAGACAGCAGTTCAGCTTCTTGCTTTTCTATTTGTGGAACTCCCAGTAAAACAGACGTAAACTCTGAACGTCACTGTATAAATAACTTACAGTCCACATTTTCTGTTCTACAAATTGTTTTTTAGGTGTGACTTGTACGCTGGTGACCAGGGAATTTGTTTAAACTACAAAGAGATGTGTTGAAATAGATCTATAAATAGTATTGGCACAACAGGATAAACCACATTACACTCCATAACCAAAAAAGCCGCACCTACTATACCATCACACCATAGCTCTTCTATGTATGTTCTGTAAAAGTCATTATGTATAAGTCTTTAATACATATAAAGGCAGTGGTCAGTCTAGGACTGCTGGGTCACTGATGGCTAGATATTATTGGTAGGTGGACTAACTTTGCTGCACCTAATGCTTCCATCATTGTTGCTGTGACACTCGCTGTACTATGCCACTGGCACTGCCATGCTGTGAATGGTTTGCCATTTAGTGGTCACTTTTTTATGTCAATTTTTTGACAGCTCATTTAAAATATTCCCTCTGTCTTTCTACCTGTCTAATATCTAACGGGCATAAATTACCTCTCAGCCCCTTTGTATATGTTGTCCCTGTCATAGTGTTTAAAATTCAGACCTGACCACCAGCAGCCACTGGTCAACCACCCAAAGAAGTGGTCATAGGTGCAGCCATCAAGTACAGATACAAGTAAGTCTACCGAAAAAACTGGACACTTGATGTGTGTTACAGCACTTCATTACTCTAGCTGGGTACCCAATCACACAGCTTTGTCCCTTGTTTAGAAGTGAGTATGTGACTCATGGCTGTGAAGGATGATTCAGTAGCATTTTTGACCTAGCAGTACAACGATCTGTACAACGACAGACTGGAGAAAAAATAGTGGACCTTACATATCTTCACAAAAAGCTCTCCATGCTTTATAGCCACAGCTTTACATCAAAACAATTGATTTTGATAAATTATGTCCATATGCAATATAATTTAAAAACTTTGAATAATTATGATATAAAAAGATCATCTTAATTACGAAATCCATGGATAAATGAGTAAATACATCAGCTTGAGAGAATTTATCATGAACCAGAATGCTTATAGAAGAAACCTAAACTACAGGTACACTATTTTATTCTTAAAGAGCAGATCTGCAACGACAACAACGTCATGAAAAAATATCCAGACAGGCATACCTCTCTGGTGTATGTAATAAGCAACAAGATAATACCGAAGTCTCTCTGACTAATCAATCCTAATGCTTCTGCTAACATGTACAATGGGGACTTATCTTCAGTAATGACATCTTTCTCTGTAATCAGTCCTCTTACAACTGTTATGAACAACTGAGTTCATCCACATGTGACCTTGATCATTGATTCTAAGTAAAGTCAGGCAATTAAATGCTTATCTAATATCCAGCAAGTTGTATGATAAGTTTCAGTCTTAGCTGTGCGTAAGGGTCAAGGCCGTAAAACTCTACTGGATGCTCGTGATCTCCGGGCCCTTAAACGTCACTGCATCTCAAACAGGAATGCCACTGTCACGGAAATAACAGAATGGGCTCAGGAATACTTCCAGAAAGCATTGTCAGTGAACACAATCCACCGTGCCATCCGCCGTTGCCAGCTGAAACTCTACAGTTCAAAAAGGAAGCCATTTCTAAGCAAGCTCCACAAGCTCAGACGTTTGCACTGGGCCAGGGGTCTTTTAAAATTGAGTGTGGCAAAATGGAAGACTGTTCTGTGGTCAGATGAGTCACGATTTGAAGTTCTTTATGGAACACTGGGACGCCATGTCATCCGGACCAGAGAGGACAAGGATAACCCAAGTTGTTATCAACGCTCCGTTCAGAAGCCTGCATCACTGATGGTATGGGGTTGCATGAGTGCTTGTGCCATGGGCAGCTTGCATGTCTGGAAAGGCACCATTAATGCAGAGAACTATGTTCAGGTTCTAGAACAACATATGCTCCCATCTAGACGTCATCTCTTTCAGGGAAGACCCTGCATTTTTTTAACAAGATAATGCCAGACCACATTCTGCAGCAATCACAACATCATGGCTACGTAGGAGAAGGATCCGGGTACTGAAATGGCCAGCCTGCAGTCCAGATCTTTCACCTATAGAGAACATTTGGAGCATCATAAAGAGGAAGGTGCGACAAAGAAGGCCCAAGACGATTGAACAGTTAGAGGCCTATATTAGACATGAATGGGAGAGCATTCCTATTTCTAAACTTGAGAAACTGGTCTCCTCTGTCCCCAGACGTCTGTTGAGTGTTGTAAGAAGAAGGGGGGATGCCACACAGTGGTAAAAATGGCCTTGTCCCAACTTTTTTGGGATTTGTTGACACCATGAAATTTTGAAACAACATATTTTCCCCTTAAAATGATACATTCTCTCAGTTTAAACTTTTGATCTGTGATTTGTGTTCTATTCTGAATAAAATATTAGATGTTGGCACCTCCACATCATTGCATTCAGTTTTTATTCCCAATTTGTTTAGTGTCCCAACTTTTTTGGAATTCTGTTTGTACTTGAAATTGTTAGCACCATATAAAACTTAAAATTTAAGATGATCTGCTTCAGCCTCTAAGATTCAAGATTCTCTTAGAGGCTGAAGCAGATCATCTTAAATAGAAATTAGGTTTTATTTACCTGCTTTTTAATTGAATGTTCTTTTCCACCTTAAATACTACAGCTAGAATGACAGAATATAACGCTGACACTATTTAAGGTGGAATGCAAAATTTGCTAAACAAGCTGACTAATAAGCTAACATCAGTGCTGACTGATATTTAATAAGATCCCCTCACATACAGTTATTACATAAAATGTCTGCAAATACTTAGCTTGATGTCTGAGCATTGTTTTATGGTTTCCAGATTCTGATTCCAGATCCACATATTTTAAAAATTGGTACAGACTATTTTCCAGTTTCCACTTTTGCAATATGGGCCCCTATTGGTTGTGTCACGCACAATGCAATCTTTTGTGTTTGGTGTTTATCACTGAACTGTGGCCCTCTCTCAGTATGCCTATGAGGCTAATTATGAGGGTCGGCTCCCAGTCAGTTATGTAGATATTTGAAAAAAACTCAAGTATTAGGAGACCTTAATCTTGTCCCTCAATGCATTAAAACAGGTCCTAAAATATTCTGATGTGTAATGGAGGGTCTTGTTTAAATAATAATCATTTATTAAAACCAAATCTAAATCCAACCACAAAATAAATTACAACCACATATGGCTACTATTTGAACAAACACCTGCTGGACATCTAAGGAAATCAAATATGCTTCTTCTCCATGTTTACTGTACAACATATTGAACAATTTCCTTAAATTAAGATGCATTAGGCTTAAATTCTGTCCGTTCCTGATGTATAATTGTACATATGTATTTCCTCACACTATTTGACAGTATCTTGCTTACAAGTTTTGTCCCAAATGGGAGGGAGAGAAAGGGCGGTATGATGAAACGTTAAGTTAATCTTGTCTTGGTTTTGGGCTATATTTGCTTTGTACATCATGGGGGATTTTAATTGCTTAGCTGAATATCTGATCAGCCATAAAATCTTAGGATTGCTTTATATATTTCTTCTAATGTAATGGTGCTGTTTAATGTAGGTAAAAGGTTCATTTTAGAAAACCTTTGATGAAAGCTAACAACTGTACTGATATCGATATTTCCAATTGATTTGTAGATGCTATTACAAAATCAGCAAATCAGTTGCTTTTGAGTCTGTTAAGGCCGGATCTTTCCCAGATTCATTTTATTTATTAACCCTATCATTTGTGTCTGTTTCAACTGTCATGCTAACGTTTATGAAATTCGTCCCCCAGATTAAAGTGTCTTTGTTTAATCTGCATCAGTGACAGTAAGGCTCTGGAAAATATATTATTGTATTAATATTATTGTATTAGTATTATCTTTAGAATGTCTAAGCAAGCTTTTAACCTGTATGCTTTGTTACTACATTATTTTCATTTACTTGAAATTAAATATGTCCCCTTTCTTTCATTGAGTCCTATAAAATGGAACCAGTGACATAGCCTGATATTCACAAAATGAGCCATTGTTTAACAATGAATTACATCTACAGCTATATTCACCCTTATCAACTTTCTAATTTAGATTAAGTGATATGGGGGCATGATCTAATATTAACCTGTTATAATAACGTGTAGGAAAAACTATGTATTAATTTAGAGTCTATTTGAAAGAAGTCAGTTTTCCAATGTGATTTTTGCACGGCAATGTTCCCAATCTGTGAGGTGCAGTACCAGTGATAGATTTGTAAGTAATTATAATTCGGTGTAGCAGCTTAGCTTCCTGTGATACAACGAGTGTCTAATGTTGGGTTCAAAACATAGTTATAATCACCACATAATGACATGTAAGTCAAATCAGGTATTATATTAAACTCTGGAATGAATCATTAAAGTCTTTTTTTACTATTATGACTACTTTCTCAGCTTTAGAGAAATTTAATTAGTTTACCTGGGCTCCCAAAAATGGTTTTCATGGTTAATCATGCTGCGTGTTTAATGTGAATCACCAGTAAGAAGATCTTTACCACTTGTAGCCACTGGAGGTTATTCCACACATGTTCCAACTATGTTCTAAATACAAACTAAACTTGTCCAAACTTGTTCCTTCCCTCTCTAGCCTAAAATATTGAATAAATCTCCCATTCCTGCACAAATTCAAAGCTGCCTTTTCTCCGTCTCCAGCAATGAAAGAATTCCCAAGAGCATCTAGCAATTTATATCTGATGCTGCTTGTATCCGATTCTATAGAAACTGTTTTCCCTTACATCACAGAACAAACATGTGTGAAATAAGTTCTTTGGTTTGGTAGTGATGATTGCTCTTGGGTGGCCCTCCCTAAGCTGCTGAAGAGTCCCATGTGCTTGAAGCGAGTTGACGATGATTTCACTAAGTTACCTTTCTGGTCTTTTTCTTTCATATCTTTTAAGAATATATTGTTGCACTTTGACCATCACCCCGGGTAGGCAAGCCGGCACTGTGAGGTGGGCGTGTGCACAGCTCAAATCAATGCATTGCATTTCTAATATGGCAATATTACTTGTCTTTTTATTTACTGTGACTGTAGTCATACTGAAAGCTGGCTTTGATATGGTCAGAATAAGGCTTAACATGCTTTTCAATTTGATTGTTCCCATAATAACCTGGTTCTTGGGAATCTTGATGCCACTGTTAGCATGGCAAGTACTGATTCTGCTGGGCTATTGCTAGCCTCACAGTTTCAGTCTCCTCGTTTTTTGTGTGTGTGTAACTGAGGGGTTAAATATAATAAGGAAAAACGAGATGATCAGGTTAGAGCAATTAAACCTTGATGATAGACTTTGACAATGGCATTCCAACCTCCTCTAGAATGCCCTTGGCTTAAGTGGACGTTGTATAGGTGTTTTTCCTTACCACCCACAGAAAGAATTCTTTGATTAAACACTTTAGTTTTTCTTACATGGTCTTTCAGGGCTTTTGGTGTTTGCTAAGCTTTCCAGTGTTTATTTTGTGTTTCATGCTCCAAGTAACATGCATCAACATGTTCATTTACTGCATCTACTAAATGCGTATTTTACAAACACTTGAAATCAACTGTAGACCTTTTATCTCCTTAATTTGTCATGAAATAATGAGTGACCAGGACACACCTGGCCATGAAAGTGTCAATCAGTGAACTGTCCAATTAGTGTTGAAAATGGAGGGACTTTGTAAAATATTGCTGCAATTCCTACACAGTCAATGCAATGTTTTCATTTAACTGCATGAATTAAAGCTGAAAGTCACATCTTGAATGCTTTATTTTAAATCTGTGTAATGGTAATAAACATTACAAAAATGTATCACTGTTTAAAAACTTATGGACCTGACTGTACCTCCTTGGGATATAGTCTAGCCGCCTTGCATACACCATAAACAATTGCCTGTAAGTGTTGGTTATAAAGTAAAGTAGATTATAGTTGGAATGCTTGTTCACTTGTGGAGGAAAAACAGCCAAATAATTACTTTTTATCACTGTTTATTAGCCACTGTGCTGAATTCTGTGATAAAAAGCAAATTAAGCTGCAACTTTTGATGTTTCATTTCCTGGAGGAAAAAAAAACCTACGAAACAAATTTAGACCTAAAAGCAATTAAACAACCTTTGGGACCTATAAAATCTTTATTTTATGGTTAATACACTCTCCCCTCTCTCACTGCCTGATGTTGTTAAAAGGGCAATGAATTTCTGCTGAAGATTAAACTGTCACGCATAGAGACAAAAACGGCTCATTCTGTATTCACTCAGGTGTTGTTTCAGGCCACGGCATTGGCACTCGAATGCTGATTCTCGGATTTATAATGAAGAGAACAAGCAGAGCCAGATGATAACTGGGTGCTGAGTTCCTGTAATAAAACACCCCATGAAAACATACAGTATGTGTTATTTATTCAGTGAGGAGTCTGTCCAGGACAAGACCTGAAACAGATATTTACATAAGCTCACGGAATGCATTTTGCCCATGCATACTTTTCTGAAGATCGAGGAAGCTAAGCTACTGTAAAGTATGTTTGACACTTCGGAGTGTTTGATGAATGGCTTGCTTTACCAGGGGCAGTCAATAGTGCCTCCACTCATGGGACTGAAGGTCTACAGGGTGAGCTATAGTGCAACGCCCCACTGCTTTTCAAAAGCCCTAAAGCCACTTGCAGCACATATACTACCAGCCTGCTCCATTATTTCTTCTATGGAGGCTGTACGTCTGTATCTTATTCCTCTCGGATGAAGGAAATATGCTTAGGGTTTTAATTTTAAAGTAGGTCAGTGGAGTACTTTAATATACCTGCATCTAAAATTCTAACCACAGGGGAGGAAATCGCAAATGAACACTTTTGTAATGATCTGATTCCAGACAGGTCTGGCCATGCATGACTCCTTTAGATTTGAATTTGAAGGATCTTTGGTCCATTCTTAAGCTAACCCAGTTCATAAAATAAAAATACTAGTTTTATTTCAAACACACAAGTAAAGTGTTAAATGGAAGGAAGATAAAGGTTAACAAGAACAAAGTATTATGAATAATTGAGACTGATATGGGCAATATTTATTGAGCTGCACATAGAGAGGTAGTGTCTCTCACTATGGCTAATGCAACATGCCTATGTTTCGGCGAGAAGTTGTAGAGGTTCCAAATGGTGTCCTGAAATAATCTATCACATACAGTTCAAATTTACAGTTACATTTACATTTAAGGCATTAGCAGACGCTCTTATACAGAGTGACTTACAACAGTGTTTAGTGTTCCATTGGATAATTTTCCAGCTAGTATAGGAAGTTTAGAGCCTAAAACTCACCATGAGCTCAGACACTGCCCGAACAGGGGGCCAGTGCTGATACCTAGAGAGTAATACACAGACATATATAAAGCAAAAAGAGCACTACCTGGCAACCCCAGCCCAATGCTCTTACCTATAGTAAAGAAAAGGTCATAAGTGCATTATAAGTGCAACACAACACAAGTACATACACTTACTTACTTACTTACATACTTAAATATTCTTACATGGTTCTTGCAGATTTTGTGGTAGGGGTGGAGGTGAAATAACACCTGACCTTCTGGACATGAGACGTGTGACAACAAACCGGTAATCTTGACCACGACCACAGTGCCTCCACACACAGATTTGTTGGTCGTCTCCACCCAGACCAAAGTGGAACTAGTCACTGAAGATGACTCACTGCCATTCTGAGTCACTCCATGACAGTTTGGCACGACACCACTTCAGTAGCTATCAACGATGATGTGGTGATGAGGGCAGTCATCGTAACAGTCTGTGAGCCTGCAATCCTGCTTTGTGCAACATCTGCAAATGGTGCATCAGGGTAACTCATGAAGGGCATCATTGCTCAATGAATGTCAAAATTGTTGACATGCTGTTGGGTCAGTCAGGTACAGCGGTAAGGACCATCCTTGCTTATGTCACATGTGCAGCCAAGCGTGAAACCATTCGCATGTCTTACAATGTCAGACCTACCTAGGTTTCATCCCTGGTTGATTCTTTCTTGGTGCAACTTTTAGTTCAACTATTTTTTTGGCGATGAGTGTACACAGTCAATAAATACTAGCAATAACCTTTTGTTATATTAACCAAGATCATAAAAGTTCTCTCCGCTCTCTCAATCACAGTCTCCCCTCTTCGTACCACAGTATGTGAAAGGCATGGTCTGAACTATATAGGTTAAGAATGTCTTTCCCAGAGCTCCGGAGCACCCTGTTGGCCATTTTGTAAGGAAATTGTGATTTTAATCCAATCGTGGCCAGGAGAACAGATCCGGCCTCTCTCTCTCTGGGTAGCATGGACCTCCATCTGCCCATCACTTAATGTGATGCTGCATTAGCAGCAGTTTAAAGCAAGAGGCATGTGGTAGTGCTTCACATGAGCCAGTAGAAGCACATGCTAGCCTTCAGTCTCACATGTTGGTAGCACTGTGTAAATGGCGAAGATTTAGCAAGCGGTGTAATTGGGAATAACCCTCATCCAAAAAATTAAATTTTTCGAGAAACAAGATGAAGCTACAAGATAACTCAATGTATTGTGACCAGCAGATGCAGTAAGTGACTGTCTGCTGAGCTTAAAGGTAAGCAGTAGAAAACAAGCAGAACATGTCCTTGTCTTTGGACTATGGTAAAAGATACATATGCACTCAAGTACATGAGCTAAAATATGACACAGTCCATTACCTTCCATCACTGCTGCGTACTGGACAAAATGGAAAAAGGGAACATATAGATGTAGTACCTCAGTTTTACCTCCTCAGGGATTAACCATACGGTCATGAACATCACAGGGCATCATATGACATTGGCTCTTTCCTGCACTCAGGTGCATTAGAGGAATGCAGAGCAGCAGAATATATGGACAGTGCTGGAGGCTACCGACTTCACAGCTGTTCGGGTCTACATGTACCAGTACTGTCTCTTGGCTTGATTACAGCTCCAAGGTTTTGAGGAGGAGTCATATGTTATCAGGTTTGGAATGTCATTAGGTTGAATTAAATATGTAGTGGACTGTGTTCCATACAGTACTGTGGACAGCATTCATGTTAGGAATCTGTTATTTCTATTCTTCCTGTATTTCATATAGAAAAGGAGCTAAACTGATCTTTAGGTTCTTTGGAAAACCTAGAGATCTATATAAACAATCTACATCTTTTGCCATGCATCAGCCTATAACAAGTTTAATACTACTGTTTATTTGTTTAGCAAGATCTAGACATCTTTCCCTTTGTGCTACATTTTCTGTGGGGTTTACAGCTTTGCATATAAATCCAGATCCTTTATCTCAATATTTTATTCTTTTTATGTCAGGAAAAGGATTTTACAAGGTTTATTATTGCCACTGGTCTTAATTGTTCTTATACTTTCAATAAAATTATAGAATTTCAGGTTAAATAATAGAAAGGATAAAAATAATAATGCTGCTAAAAGATGAAATATAACATTTCAAATGGTGTTTCCATTCTTGAATTAAAGATTTAGGCTGCTGAGCCTTGCTGAATAATAGATCTATTGTGGTGATACCTCTGCTGAATAATACATTGTCAATGGTCAGTTCTTGACTTGCCTGTATTGTAGACCTAAATTGTTGAGGGTTGGAGTTCTAC
Source organism: Prochilodus magdalenae (assembly GCA_024036415.1). Classification (NCBI taxonomy): domain Eukaryota; kingdom Metazoa; phylum Chordata; class Actinopteri; order Characiformes; family Prochilodontidae; genus Prochilodus; species Prochilodus magdalenae. The sequence goes on along the minus strand of JAMWET010000310.1, from coordinate 1,118,983 downwards.
ATACATTACATTCAATACATACAAATATGTATGGCCAAAAGTTTGTAGATGCCTGCTGATCTAACATTTCTCATAAAATTAGGGGCATTAGCAGCATAAAGGTATTGAATGGTATGCCATCACTCCATAGAACATTGCACAGCTCCACAACCTAGGTGCAAAATTAAACGCTGGACCCCCTGGAAATCTTGAAATCAAAATTTAGCTGCTTTACCCACAATTGACAAGCTTCTGTGCCGCTGTAGCAAACGGGTTAACCCAGTTGGTCCTTTACAGCCTGGCAACAGTAACAGTGCCAGGGATACCTCTAAGAGTTTCCTTTACTGGTGGGAATTGGGAATTGTCATTAATTTTTCAGTTAATACGTGGAAGAGTACATTACCAAAGTGGAAAAGAAAAGAGCTGTTAAACTAAACATTCTTTTGCAACAAAGGTACTGCTATGGCAAGTAGGCAACCAAGCAGTGTTGGATTAGCAAGCCAACATGGGACCCCCTAAATACCATGGGGTATATGTATTACCAATGCTGGTGGACTTTATATAACTCCAGAGCACCCCATTCCGCAGGCAATGCTTTTATATGGAGATTATGCAAGCTGTGTGGCAATAGAATGGCTGTTTTATAATGGGGTGCATCTGAAAGTATCTAATTAGAATTAGAAGAGATGTCTACAAACGTTGAACAGTGTATGTCCTTGGTATTCTGTATTACATTTTTTTGTTTAATCTGTGATCTATTGTATTAAAAAACCCTCTTAGTTTTTCCGTGTATGTCTTTACTCATTCCACCTCTCCACTCTGTACTGCTTCTTTCCTCAGATCTGTGGCTGATAACTGCTCATAGGTCCTGCACAGGTGCTTGATTAGCTTTTGTCTCAAACTAAATTTTGTACACACATCACACAGGCTTTGGCCACAATGTCTTCACGCGATAGCAATCAGGCCAAGACAAAACAGCATGGCTGAGATGATGGTTATTTGCGCAGCTCCAAAGCACAGAGAAGTTGGCAATGGCTTTGTTATCGCCCCATTGTGTACAATAAGCTGTTAATCTGTTTGTGACGAGTTTGTCCTTGCTGGCCAGTGATGGAAGGGCATTACAAAGTTTCCAGCTTTGTTACCAGCAGACAAAATCACAGCTTCTTTTACAAAGAGAGCCAAAAGGACCTAATCATTCAGCATCAGGCTGGGCGGAGGAGGCCAGCTTAGACCTGAATCCCAAAATCACAACAGTAGCAGCAGCCAGGTTGCTGTATCTCTCCACAGTGCTGAGTGTGGGTTCTTCAGGAAAATGAAGCTCCTTGACTCAATACCCTACTGACAGAGATCCTCATGTTTTGTTAAGATTGACTTCATTTTAGCATTCATTTCTGAAATGCTGCCTATGAGTGGTGAGTATGTGCAAAAATAGCAATAATTATAATAAAAATATGAACTGTTCATTTTTATTAATTACTGAAGCTTAATGCTCTCTTTGGCCAAACTGTAGGTGTGCTTGCTTCAGAAATAACAATAACCCTTATTTGCAAAACTTTCTATATACATAATGCAGCTCAGAGGTGCTTCTCAGAAAATGAACAAATGAAATGGTGCGATCTGACACTGATGTTCCTTGGGCTTGAAGTTCACCTGTAATCTCTTTTGAAAGTTTTTCTTGGCTCTTTTGTTACTATGCGTATTATCCGTCTTTTTGATTTGTCATCAATTTTCCTACTGCGTCCACGTCCAGGGAGGTTGGCTTCAGTCCCATGGATCTTAAATTTCTGAATAATATATGCAACTGTAGTCACAGGAACATCAAGCTGCTTGGGGGTGGTCTTATAACCTTTACCTTTAACATGCTTGTCTAGAATTTTCTTTCTAATGTCCTGAGACAACTCTTTCCTTTGCTTCCTCTGGTCTATGCTGAGTGTGGTACACACCTTGTCACCAAACAGCACAGTGACTACCTGTAGCCCTATATACAGTTGAAACCAAAAGTTTACATACACTATATAAAAAGACACATATGCATTTTTTTTCTCACTGTCTGACATGAAATCAGAATAAACTTTTCCCTTTTTAGGTCAGTTAGGATTACCACAATTATTTCTATTTGCTAAATGTTAGAATAATGAGAGAGGAATTTTTTTAAGGCAATTTTTATTACTTTCTTCAAGATCAAAAGTTTAAATACACTAAGATTACTATGCCTTTAAACAGTTTGGGACAGCCCATATGATGATGTCATGTCTTTGCAAGCTACTTATAGGTTTATTGGCAACATCTGAGTTAATTAAAGACACACCTGCGGATGTATTTTAAGGCACACCTGAAACACGCTGCTTCTTTGAGTAACATCATGGGAAAGTCGAAAGAAATCAGCCAAGATATCAGGAAGAGAATTGTGGACTTGCACAAGTCTGGTTCATCCTTGGGTGCAATTTCCAGATGCCTGAAGGTGCCCCGTTCATCTGTACAAACAATTATACGCAAGTACAGAAAAGATGGTAATGTCCAGCCATCATACCGCTCAGGAAGGAAAAAGGTTCTGTGTCCCAGAGATGAACGTGCTTTGGTTCGAAGTGTGCATATCAACCCAAGAGCAAAAGCAAAAGACCTTGTGAACATGATGGCTGAAGCTGGTAAGAGTGTATCATTATCCACAGTGAAACAAGTTCTGTATCGACATGGGCTGAAAGGCCACTCTGCCAGGAAGAAGCCATTACTCCAAACGAAACATAAAAAAGCCAGATTAATGTTTGCAAATGCACACAGGGAAAAAGACCTTAATTTTTGGAGACATGTCCTGTGGTCTGAAGAAAAAACCAAAATTGAACTGTTTGGCCATAATGACCATCGTTACGTTTGGAGGAAAAAGGGGGAAGCTTGCAAACCTAAGAACACCATCCCAACTGTGAAACACGGTGCAGGAGGGACTGGTGCACTTCACAAAATAGATGGCATCATGAGGAAAAAACATTATGTGGAAATACTGACAACGTCTCAAGACATCAGCCAGGAAGTTAAAGCTTGGGCGAAAATGGATCTTCCAAATGGACAATGACCCAAAGCATACTGCCAAACTGGTTACAAAGTGGCTTATGGATAACAAAGTTAATGTTTTGGAGTGGCCATCACAAAGCCCTGATCTCAATCCTATTGAAAATTTATGGGCGAAGCTGAAACGGCATGTGCAAGCAAGGCGGCCTACAAACATGGCTCAGTTACACCAGTTCTGTCAGGAGGAATGGGCCAAAATTCCTGCCAACTATTGTGAAAAGCTTGTGGAAGGATATCCAAAACGTTTGACCCAAGTCATACAGTTTAAGGGCAATAGTACCAAATACTAATGAAATGTATTTAAACTTTTGAGCTTGAAGAAAGTAATAAAAACTGCCTTAAAAAAATTCCTCTCTCATTATTCTAACATTTAGCAAATAGAAATAATTGTGGTAATCCTAACTGACCTAAAAAGGGAAAAGTTTATTCTGATTTCATGTCAGACAGTGAGAAAAAAATGCATATGTGTCTTTTTATATAGTGTATGTAAACTTTTGGTTTCAACTGTATATGCCCATTGACTGATTACAAGATTGTAGACACCTGTGATGCTAATTAGTGAACACACCTTGATTTAACATGTCCCTTTGGTCACATTTTTCAGGGGTACCATCATTTCTGTCCAGGCCTGTTTCATGAGTTCATTTTTTTAAATAATTCTGTTGAAGCATGGTTGAAAAGCAATATCTGACTTTCATTTGTTCATTTTCATAGAATTTTAATCTATTATTACTTTTGTCAGATTATAGTTATTTCTATTACCATTGTGGGTATTTCTTTCATTAACCGAGGGGTACCAACAATTTTGTCCACGCGTGTATATATCATGTTAACTGTTGGCACAATATGCAATCCAGTAGTAGTGCATTCAAATCTTTTCTAGGAGAGATAATGGTGCCAGGATTAGTGTGATATGTTCTCTCCTGTGTGTTGCTGTTAACACCCTGACTGCAGTGTTCTGTACAAACTGCAGCTTATCAGTCACCTTTTTTGACAACCCAGTAATCTGTGAGTTACAGCAGAAGTTGTGAGATAACTAAAGCATGAGTCAGTTTCTTATCCTCACATAAACTAATGTATGGTCTAACATTAACAAGACGGTGACACAGAAAACTGATTAGATTAATAAATTGTGTTATCCGCTGCATGGTCTGCATTTCAAGAGGTGTGAGGGGGGGAATGGTGTGCAAAGCTGCACCCTGCACCTCCGTTAAGAGACATTATTGTTTTTTTAATTTCTTTTCTGTGGGTTTAGCCAGTCTGGTTTGGATGATTAGCACAGAGTAGAAGTATGAGAATATATAGCCCTTTTCCACCATCGTGGAACAGGTTCCGTTCCAGTTCGTGCATCTCATTTTAACGCGTTTGGCGCATTTCCACCAAAATAAACAGGTTCAGCTGGAACCAAAGAATTGTTTTTCAGCATGAATCCTGACGACATTCGCGGGCATGTTAACTGTTCAGGAAAACAGAAAGCAAAAATGGTGACACCCAGTGGTCTGCGGAAGCAACTATTTTGCGTCTTCTTATCACCAGTAGCTGATTTGTGCGTGCTGTCCTTAAAAACACAAACATTGGTAATAACAGCGGAAATCCTTGTAGGTAATCTAAATGTGCTGTCATTTTACTTGTACTGTACTTGTACTACTGCTGTGCAATGCCCTCTGTTGACATTGATAACACATCCTTTGGTATTTCTTGGATCCAATAAAAGACAGTGGAAATGCAGACTGATTTACTGAATAACACCAAGGTTCTCCAAAGCCTGAATGCAATAGAAATAGGGCCATGGTGACTTCACTATGTGTCACTATGTGACTATGTTCATGTGCCTTTTCTTTTGGTTGGTCAATTAAAGGGCAACTTCCTGTAGCAGAAATAATGGCCTTGCTGTCATACTGTATATATTTGGAACAGATAAAACTGTATTATTTTGCAGTGACCTTATGAAACATGTCAAGTCCACATTTTGTTTATGAGTGGTTCTCACAAGTTAGAAAAGTGTCAGGCTGAACAGGCATGTTTTTTGAGATGTTAAAGAGGTACTGGGTCACCAAAATCCCAAACATAACATGATGGTTAAATGCCCTGAGCTGAAAATCTGCCAATGCTCCCCATGGATCTATGTCTTGGTGTGGTTAAGTATGCTCTTTCTGAGCCTGCAATCTCAATTCCTAACTTGCCTGCATCATTGTTGTAATACTTTTGGACACATTACTTTGGTGCTGGTGAGAAGGGCATCCTCCTCTGGCAGTCCTTCCCTCCTGGTGGCTCCCACCCAAAAAGCACAGGTGTCTCTGTACTTACCCAGATGGTCCTGCTGACTATAAAGGCCCAATATCACAAGAGCGGCAGGTTAGGCGTGGGTTACACTTTTATTATATAATTACACTGATTAAAGTTTGTTGGTTTTTCCTTAAGTGTGCACATTTTTACCATGCTTAATGACACAGGTGGTGTACACGTTGTACACCAGGTGCTAGTTTATTATGGCCATTTTATGTTGCTATTCAATTTAAATTCAAAGTTTTTCAGAACAAAGAATCACAAAAAACATAGAGCACTTACTGCTAAACTTTTCAAGATCATGAAAAGTACAAAATGTCTAAAATTTGTCCTAGTGCTCTGACGTCATATCTAAGACTGACAAGACTTAGACATTGGGTAAAGTGGGAGGTTATCACCTGTAAATCAGAAAATAGGTACTAGATACTAGCATCCTATTTATTTTACAGGTTTCTAAATTAAAGATAACATTAAAGTTTTATATATGTATCTGTTTATTACATACTCCTATATATTCCATATTTGTATGCTAAAGTTTAGTCGACCCTGGTCATATTACATATTGTGCTGATTTATTAATTAATAAGTAACATTTTCTCTACAGAGAACACATTTTCCACATTTTGGAGCCTAATCACAGTTTATGTGCAGAATTGTGAATATTGAAAAACATGTTAAACTCCGTAAATACGTTTTTGCCTGATTGGAAAACCATAGTTACCGTTTGCATTGTGGTTCAATTCCAGAATGAAACATCTGTCTGAAATGGTTAAAAAACACTTGGAAAAATATATATATCAACTTTAAGTAATATACGTTAAAAGAAAGATAGTAACAAAGTTAGAAATGTTTTCCTTCTTCTGTAAAGCTGCCATTTTAGATATGCAAGTTTTGTTCCACAAAGTCAAAATAGAAACTGTGTGCTACGGGCACACATAATTACCATATTTAAACTTCCTGGCAGAGAACACTGCTCCTGGGTGTCTACTTTACTGCAGACTGTAGTATCAGCCCTAATCCCGCCACCCCATCTGATCCTTCAGAAGTCTTGATTACCTAAATGAGGTGTGTTAAATTTAGGTTAGAGGTAGATCACTGGGAAAATGGTTGGTGACCACTTCTCTTGAGGATGCTTTAACATATATTTTCCTGAAAAAACAATATTCTACACGTCATTGTTTTTACGAGTGCATTTCCAACAAGGTAAGCACCATAAGTATCTTAAGTATCAAGGTATCTTATAAAGCAGCCACCAGTATGTCCTGTACAGGTATGTAGGCAGTGTGTGTAGTCTGACACCATCCCTTTTTACCATGCACCGCTGCTTCCTCACACATCCTAGAGAAAGTATTGATGTTCTTTATATTGATGCACTAATCCTATACCTAATTCCAGATAGCTCTTGGAGGTATAGCACATGGAGGGGATCTTGTCCAGACCCGGTACTCCACATGATCTCTTAATCTTCCACCAGCTCTTAATTAATGTTTACAAAACCACAAGCCCCCTCTTCATCACGTGTCAGAGGTTGTTTGTTTCCCTCTCTTTCTGAGTCAGTTATGCATGTTGGATATAAATTACCATGGAGGGAGATTCTCTGAGCTGTGTACAGTCTGTAAGACATTGCAGGAGGTAAATGTGCACTACATTAATGCCTCTTAATGCCAATAGCAGATATTTTACTAACTGCCCATCAATGTTTTGCCACGAGACACGCACTTATTCTTCATCGTTATCTTTTGGACAACAGTAACTGATTTAAAGACATTCAAATAGTGCTTGCTAAGACAAACTTCTGTCAGTCTAACAGGTTAGCTATCGACTACAATCTCGGTAAATATACATATTTCATGTATACAGACTATACATCAGAGCATAATGGCTTATTAGTACATATTAACAAGTGTTTTCACTCTTTATTACAGAGCATGGTTTATCAACCTGTGGTCTGTGGAACACCAATGGACCATGAAACACCCTCTAGTGGTCCTTGGGCCTGTAGTCGTGTGGAGACAGAAACGTTTTATATATAACCATATTAGTGTTTAATGAAGTATATGAATATATTTACATATATATTATTGTACACATGTACAAATAAATACCTCACAGTAGGAGGCTAATGCTTTCACAGCTACCTTGTTGAATGCTAAATGGTAATTCACAAAAAGAAAACACAAAAATAGTGCAAGCTTCTAGTTATCCTTCTAGATTCTTCACAAACAACTCAGTGTTAGTGCTGTGTTAAGAAATACAGAGGTCCTGAACATTAAAAAATGGGCTGAAATGGAGATAACAAAGTATGCAGAGTAACACGTGCACTACAGCCTTTACTTGTAGAACTACAAAGGGCACTTTTATAGTAAGTGGAGCTGATAAAATAGACAACGAGATAGTTACACATATTTTTACACATACTGTCGGTGATAGTATGTAGCATAGGTACGGGATTGTTTTTCTGTTTGCTGGTTCAAGCTAAAAGACTGTATTAAGGGAAGTATTAAGGGAAGGCCACAATGCTGTTCTCCCTTCTAACAAAGTATGGTGGTAACAGTGCATGCCTGGGTTCCCATGAGGCTTTGCGTGTGCTTAGCAGTAGTAAAGGTTTTTGGTTGCATGTTTAGTTCCTGTCCCAGGCTTGTTAATAACCCCAGGTGGAATTTGGGTGATCTAGGATATCTTCATTTATTGCACTTAGGGCACCAAGTCCAAGCAAAGTTGTTTTATGAGCACAAACTTCGAGCTGTCTATTCTGCTTTCGTGAGCCCCCCACTCTACAGTACTGATTTAGTTTACTTGGTAAATTATGATGACATGCCATTGCATTTCATCACAGTCAGAGAGATTTATCCTCTAATCGAGTATAGCAGCGACATTTTGCCAGCAGTGTCAAACTGCAAAGGTTTGTCGAGGGGAACTGTGAAGTTATAAACCCATAAACATTTGATTTTGATTGATTTGGTGCTGCAAGAATAGTCCCGATTACCTTCGCTGTCCTACATTTCCTTTTTGACCTGTCATTTCTAAAACTCTCATGTTTTTATGGTGATTATCATTTCAGCATAATTATCGTATTGTTTTTTGAACTAGAACTTGGCAGCGTATATCACTTACCAGAGTCCTCTAATGCTTCTTTACTGAACAGGCAGGGTGGCATTGTGGACTGTCTTAGTAAATGACTGACACAAGCTTAGCATATGCATTGACAAGCCTTGAGATCTGCCCTCCAGTTTTCAAAGGAAGGTTTCTCAGACATATCTTACTCTCGTACTAGTGCCATAGCAAAAATCATTTTATTATATTATATAAAACATATTTTCCAGGTTTTATACTAAAAGACAAATGTCTAATGTCCTTTTCAATGCCTTTGGCTTAATTAAAAACCATCACTTGGTCATTATAGTAGCCCTCTATGCTGACATGTAACCCAAATTTGAGTATAATTTCAGAATAATGAGAAACGATTGACGTTCATTTCAGTGAGGGCAGTGCTGAAAAACTGCCCATACTTGTACTGTTTCCTCTCTGTTGACTCCACTGATTCATGCATGACTCAGCCCGTGTTTATCTTGGCAGGTTTTGTTGTGCATGGAGGCAGTGTCACATCTCTAGAGTTCCTTTTTTTCACTGTATAAAAGTATTATAGACCTGTTCCTTATGGAACTGTGCTGAAGGCAAATGAAAGGCATACTCTGTAGCAGACTAGCCTTCGGTAGAGCACACTGTCTTGCACTGTTAAGGCACATAAAAATTCCCAGTCCAGCAGATTTATACAACAACCACAGCCTGTAATAGAGTTACAGTAGGTGTGAAAGATATAAAAGAGAAGCCTACAAGCAAGGCCAGGATGTAATCATCACTCTTACCTGTAGATCCAGCTCAGCATCCTTCAGGTGTGTTATTACAGGCAGACTGTAGACTCTGCTCAGGCCTTGCTCACTGAGGTAAACAAGCAGACCGGAGGGGGATGGTGGGAGTGTTTATAAGCAAACTGGTCTCATGAGAATTGCCTGTAAGGGTTACAGAGAAGCTCAGAGAGGACAACTGAGCCCTTACAATGACAGCAGTGTATGTGACATTTTTAAAAAAATAAACAGCATGGTGTGGGACTGTTTAATGCCCTGTATTTATACATTCACTAAAACAGAGATAAACATGATTTGGCATTTTTTATGTAAAAGGGTGTACAAAAAAAGAAAACTAAATAACTGATAATAAAAGGGGTTGAATGGTAATGTATGGATTTATTCAATGAAGGGGCTCAATTGTGGACTTTAGTATTGTTGCTCCTGCTCAGTATATGATGAAGAGTGAAAGGAGGATTTTCATCTTAACATTCTCACAGATTGGATGTAAAAACACAATTCTCAGTTAGAGAAAGCACCTCCTCAATACTAACCACTAGTTAGTATGTATAGTTTCTCACAATTAAATCTTTGTGTTTTCATACAGTGCTATCTATGTACAAGATGGAGACTAACCTTTATGTATTTAATTTCCAGTCAAAACATTTCAGCATCCGAAAACAAATAACTTAAGTAATAAGTAATTAATAGAAAATGACAATCTCAACAACTAAATATGAAATTAGGGAAGTAGATTATCCTACATGTGTTACATACTGTTTTTGGAAACTGGGAAATACCAAATTTTCTCAGTGTTGTGTTCGAATGGCTGATACACTTCTATTTAAAATGGGTAAACTCAGGACTTTAGATAATAGAAGCGTTTACAAATTGTTACATATAATATGGCCTTTCACTTTTAACACGAGTGAAAAGCTCTAAACAGTTTTTGGAATGTGCTGCATGCCTAAAAATGCAGAATTGCATGTATATTAACAAATATAATAAAGTTGACCAGATAAAACTTCTTTTGGCTCATACTGTCTAAAATTTTTACATTTTTCATTCTGTCCCAACCTTTTCTGATTAAGGGTACCTGCTTCAGCATTATGTCTAATCCCAAAAATATTTTCGTGGAGAATGTCAGTTTCCATTTATTTTAAACATTTTACGACTCTTGATGCATCAGAAACCTATAGTGAAGCAGAAGTCACAAAACATTTCTGATTTTATAATATTGCTTCCATTTCCATAGTACACTGAATTTAACCAATTCTCTGTTGGCCATGCTCAAGGTCACCACAGTATGTTTTAATTCAGTTGCAGATTTAAGACTGCTCTCTAACATAACGACTATTCCAAAGTTCAATTTAGACGCAAATAATGCACATATTACAGCAAATCTTATCTAACCAATGCCCTTAAAGTGTTTGTGTATGCGTGTGTATTTGTGTGTGTGTGTGTGTGTGTGTATGTGTGTGTGTGTGTGTGTGTGTGTGTGTGTGTGTGTGTGTGTGTATGCGCATGCAGTGGGGGACTAATGCGAGATGATAGGTTTGCTCTGCAATTCCACCCGAGTGAGATGAAGAGCCCATCAGGGGCTTATTCACAGTCTGTGCCGATAGTTCAGCTGATTAAGAAGCAATCCGGCCCTGCCACAGCTGAGGGGACAGAGACGCCTGTCTCCCCCCAACTCTGTCTCTGGAGTAAGCACAAATTACACTGTATATCTAATACGGGTACGAGGAGAGGGAGCACAGCATCCAGTATCCATCTGATTTGACTCTTTTCTTGCTGGTAAGTTAGAAAAAGATGAGGAGGTGGCAAAATTGGCCTGAAAAAGGCGATTGATTGTGGCCATGAATAGAAATCCCCATGGACAGATTCCCCTGAATGTTGTTTTGTGGCTTCCAGTCTTTTTCATCCAGCATGGGCAAAGTGCAGTAATGGGTCATTCACAGATTCATTCACAATAGCTCCAGTATGACAGTAGAGGATATAGAAATGACCAAGCATATTACAGACTCTATATTATATAAAATTAGATCTTTTTATAAAGGTATCTTTTATGGAGGACTTAAGAGTGTCAGATTTCTTGTGATGCTAGTTTTATGTCTGATGCCTAATGGAATTTAATGCTGCCATTAATTTTCTGTATTCTATATTAATTTTCACATGCAATAGTCTTAAACAGTCACTAATCTAGTTGGTAAAGAATATTTTACTTTAATGTACTTTAGCACAAGCTGAATGCCAACTATGGACTATGCTACATTTACATAGTATATTAAACTGTTCAAACATATGCCAGCCCAAATCCGAAATGGTTATCGGATCCAAACCACATTGGAAGATGGACTGAAATGTGATTGCAATCAGATTTTTTTTTTCACGTCAGTCTGGGCAGTAGTATCTTACATTGATGACGATGTAAAAGCCAGACAGAAAGACATGCAGGGATTCAAGAATAGTGCCAAAGAGTTGTGAACTGTGACTTGACACAGCAATTGTTTGGAGGGCGAAACGAGGCACCTTTGTCTCTCCTGCATCCACCTAAAAAAGCCACCTCATCTATGTGGGTTTGTAGCTAGTTGTAGCCTTTGGCATTACCACAACATCTCATGTAGATTGGTGATGTCAGGTCACACAAATCTGATCTGATCATTTATAATTTACTGCTTGAAAAAAAAATGGATTTGGTTCACTTTCATCTGCTTTATGGACATAGCCTTATTGAATGGGCACCAAAGCCTTTTTTAATTAAACTGATTAATGGACCATTTATTTTCTGCCAGCATTGGATTATGCCCTGAAATAAAAACACTTAATGCATACAGTATATCAAAATATTTATCAGGGTCAGAGAAAACAGAAAAGAACCTACTTTCTTGGTACGTAAGACTTGGAGACTTCTCTGGTGGAAATGTATTATAGACGGATGATTTTGTGATGTCAATTGCTCTGTGTTCCTTCCCCGAAAGGATGAATCTGAAGATTGGAAGCAAACAGAACTCAGTCATAAATTGGTGAAGGACATGTCTTCTGAGCATGTGAGTGAATTATTAATTCTGCATACTATTTTCATCATATCTTTAGTATAATGTTAAGTATGCATTTTACGCATAAACACAGAGCTGGATATTTTTTGAGCCTGTGCATTTGACGTTAACATGTAAAGAAAATCTGACTCAGCAGCTTGTTTAAATTAGAGTTTAAATGATTTGTTACATTTATACTTAACTTTAGTTAACCATTGTTAATGTACTACTACATGTTAACTAATGCATTACTCCACGTTACTTCATACATTACTGAATATGAAGTGTTACTGGCTAATGCTTCTACCAGTTTACATTTATATATAACAGAATGAATAAAAGGGGGAAATTATTCAGCAATGTATTCATGTAGAGCTTTTTGCTTTTACAGTATTTGCATTAAAAAGCCAACACGTTTTATAAATTTCACCGGTTCGTTTATATCCATTATGAGAAGCCTAATATCTTTTTGTTAACCTGAATGTAGGAATCCGAACAGATGTAACTGGTGTGCCTGGTGAAATAACAATCATAATAAAGGATTTCTGCAACTTAAACAATGTTTACTGAATTTACATGATGAAGTCTTAAACGTAGTATTCAGTGTAGTTGAAAAGCCTGGTCAGATAACATTAACTTTTCTTGCATGATCAGCATATATACTTTACTGCTTACTCATATTGTTTATTTGACTAATGTCAAATAGTCATATTAAACACTACAAGCATCATTGTTATACACAAGTTTGCTGTACCATAGATGAGACTACAGTGTGATGAGTATTGTATCGCATTGCTATACCTAAATAAACTTAATATGGCCAGTCAAGGGACAATTTGGCATTGTGTGTATGTAATAACAGGATAATGAAGGAGTGCCTCTTGTATTCATACTGGCAATCAAACAAAGAATTTCAGCTCCAGTAGATGGGCTTTGGAATGCTAAGAGGAGGAGGTGATACTTTTTTTTAGCAGTTTGGAAACATTACTGCTGGCAAGAATGAATTATAGTTAATGGTTCTCACAAATAAAGGAATTAACTCACTGGACACTGAACCCCATCTCAACTCTTTACAGTCAGGACCCATTGGTTTCTGCCAGTGAAATATGTATTTTGTGTTTTCATTTTATTGTTAGTTAAGTGATTCAGTTGGACTCCTTCTGGGTCTACAAACATCAAATGAAAGAGTACAGTCACATTCACTAGTGCTATAAAGACTTGTCCATATGTGATTGACTTTAAGTGTTCCTAAAAGTTGGAATAGATCTTTCTAGCAGTCATTTTTAGTAAGGGCTTTGATTGATTGGTTCTTGGCCAAGATTTCTCAGTAAAAGCTAATTACCTGTCTGTAGTGATGAGATCATTAAAGCTTCAATCTGACCGTACTGGCAGAATTCACACATCATGTCTCTATCTCTGTCTCCTTTATTCATCAGCTCAATAGCAGTACCGAATAGACTGCCATACCTATACAATAATAGAACTAAAAAAATCAGCCATAATAAGAATGTGCATCCAGAAAATGTGCAACCAGTTTAGGTGAGAATTCTACAACAAACTCTGCAAAAGTTCACAAATTTCCATATGAAATCTAAAGCTTCATTTAAAAAATAAATAAAATTATGAGCTGGTATGTGCACAGGTTTGGACAATTTAGCACACAATACTGTCCCTTTTACCAGAAACCAACTGCTAAAAGCCAACATCAAGTGCTCACATATTTAGTAAGATCCTGGACGTCCTTGGATAACACTGAAAAGTTCTTAAAGCTTGCACAATATCCGCTGGACTTTACTCAGAGTTTGCCACTGATGAAAAAAGTGTATTTCTACTTTTATTAGCATCACAACCCCAGCAATGATTGGCATTAGCTACGGATGCAGCAAATGAAAACATGTTGGAGCTGACAGAAGCCAGTGAAGTCTGAAAGAGGCTACTGACAACATATTCAGACTATACACTGATCAGCAAAAACATTAAAATCATTTCAATGTATCTACACTCTTTATCCATTTTATCAGCTCCACTTTTACAATTACAGACTGTAGTTCATCTGTTCCTCTGCATACTCTGTTAGCCCTCATCACTTTTTTTTTCAATATTCAGGATTCCCACAGGACCACCATAAAGCATTTATTATGTAGGTGGTGGATCATTCTCAAAACTGCAGTGACACTGTGGTGGTGTGTTAGTGTGTGTTGTGTTGATGTGAGTGGAACAGACACAGTAATGCTGCTGGAGTTTTTTTAACACTGTGTCCACTCAGTGTCCACTCTATTAAACACTATGATCCTGTAGATGTAAAGTCAGATACATCTGCCTAGAGGATGCTGTGGGCTGGATTGTTTTGGCTGGTGGATTATTCTCAGTCCAGCAGTGACACTAAGGTGCTTAAGAACTCCAACAGCACTGCTGTGTCTGCTCAACTCACACCAGCACAACACACACTAACACACCACCACCATGTCAGTGTCATTGCAGTGTTGAGAATGATACACCATCCACATAATACCTGCTCTGTGGAGGTCAGATGGGGGGCCTGACCATTAAGGAACAGGGTGAAAGGTACAACGTATGTATAGAAACAGATGGACTGGAGTCCATAATTGTAGAACTGCAAGGTACAATATAAATGTAAACGAAGCTGATAAAATTAATAAGGAGTTTAGATACATAAAGGTGGTTTTAATGTTATGACACTGTGATCTGTTTGGCACAGCTACAGCTCAAAAAAAAAAAGTAGCTGCTGAGTATGTCACTAGGACACGGTACAAAGAATGTGTGTCAATATGGGAATGGTCATTTATAGAGAAGTAGGCCACTGCTTTCAGCATCACAACTGCAAGCCTGATAGCCTACCAGTCATGCATGACTTTATTGCATAAAGACAGTAAAGGAGTCCAGACTGGAAGCTCTAGGGCTAATTTGTATATTAGTAGAACAGAGTGCTAAGAAAGTCCTGAAGTGGTCATACTGCACTTAAAAAGGGACATTCAAGTTTGTGAGACTTATGCGAAATAGGAATTCTGGCTTTCTGTAATGATGAGCTACACTGGTGTTATATTATGCAGCACAGACCTGAACCTTAGTTGAAAGCCAGCTGTGCCATTTCCTGTTCATGCATATAGCCTCTGGGCTTGCTTTTAACCTCTGTGGTATTAATTAGGCCTGCAACAAATACATAATAATGTTTGGTAACTTGATATTGTTTGCAAGATGTAAAAAATACAGTTTAAATAACAAGCATGTTTAAGACTTAACACGACTAAACATTAGCATGTCACCGGTGTTATGAGATCTTCAGTCCAAATATGATTCCTGCTGACTGTTAGCTAGCATGTTCTCAGTTGCATTTATCAGTGAGAATAAAAATGCAACGAACAGAAAATAAAAGTGAGAAAACTATTCAAACTGACCTGGACAGTAAAGGAGATCTGATATGCTCATTTCAATGTTCATGGATGGAGTTTTTGGATTTTATTTATTTTTAGATCTATATACTTATTCACTTATTCGCATACTGACCAGAGGGTGCAAAATAACCCCAGGTATTCTGGGGGTTTGCATGGCTTGCTAAACCAGCGCTGACTGGTTGCTAACTTGTCATAACAGCGAAATAATAAATAACCGTTTACTCTTCCACCAAGTTCTCTGGAAATTTAGGCATGTTTTTAGAGTCTATGTATTTATTCTTTCTACGTTCAGGGTTGGACTCAAAAAGCCACAGCAGGGTGGGGCCAGAGATGTTACTAAGCCATCTTTGGGTAAGCACATGGAATATTTGGATGGGCAATAACAATTACATGGTTAAATGTAAATGAAGTATATGAATAAAGGGACAATTTCATATCAAGATTGGGAGACAAAAGGAAAACGGGGTGAGCTTTGAGACCCCATTAAAACTTGCACATTTTGGATTGGATCTACAGTTTGCTACAGTAGAACAGAACTGCACAGTAGGTATGCTGAACATCTGCATGTGATGAACTAGGAATTTCTACACTTTAACTGGAGTCCACCTGTGGCAAATTCAGTTGATTGGAAATGATTTTGAAAGACACACACTTGTCTATATAAGGCATTACAAGGCATATCGGAGCAAAAAGCAAGCCATGAGGAGGAAAGAACTGCCTGTAAAGCCCAGAGACAGTATTGTGTGGAGGCACAGATCTGGAGAGGGCTATAAAAAATTCTGCTGCACTGAAAGTTCCCAAGAGCGCAGTGGCCTCCATAATTCTTAAATGGAAAAAGTTTGAAACAACCAGGACTCTTCCTAGAGCTGGCTGTCCTACCAAACTAAGTAATTGAGGGAGAAGAGCCTTGGTAAGAGAGGTGGCCATGAACCCAATGGTCACTCTGTCTGAGGTCCAAAGATCCGTGCAGATGGGAGAAACATCCAGAAGGTCAACCATCACTGCAGCACTTCACCAATTTGGGCTTTATGACAGAGTGGCCAGACAGAAGCTTCTCCTCAATAAAAAGAAACATGAAAGCCCACCTGGAGTTTGCAAAAAAGCACCTAAATGACTCCCAGACCGTAAGAAACAAGATTCTCTAGTCTAATGACACCAAGATTGAACTTTTTGGCCTCTATTCTAAGTGTCATGTCTGGAGGGAGACTGGTCAGGGTTGAGGGAAAACTGAAAGCAAAGTACAGAGATTTTCCTCATGAACACCAGAACTCTCGGGACCTCAGACTGAGCCGAAGGTTCACCTTTCAACAAGACAATGACCCTAAGAACACAACAAGACAAGACAACACAAGTGTGGCTAAGGGACAACTCTGTTATTGTCCTTGAGTGGCCCAGCCAGAGCCCTGACTTCAACCCAATCGAACATTTCTGGAGAAACCTGAAAGTGGTTGTCCATCGACAGCCCCCGTCCAACATGACCTGACAAGGCTTAAGAGGATCTTCAGAGAAGAATGGCGGAAAATCACCAAATCCAGATGTACAAACTTTGTGACATCATACCCAAGAAGACGGGAGGCTGTAATTGGTGCTGAGTAAAGAGTCTAAATACTTATGTTAATGCAATATTTTAGTCTTTCCTTTTTAACAAATTTGTGAAAAAACAAACAAACAAACAAACAAAAAAACCCTAATATTCTTCACAAAATTTACTTTGTCATTATGGGGAATTGAGAGCAGGTTTATGGGGAAAGATTCAATTTCTTGTTGTTTTAGCACAAGGCCTCAACATATTGAAATTTAATAAAAGGGTCGGAAGATTTTCTGAATGCATTGTATGTATTCAGTATTTGGTAATGTGTGTATAAGGAAATGTAGAAGTCCTAGAATGAAACTGATAGTTATCTATGGAAAGAAAAAGAAGACAAAAGTGAGTGAGCTATAAGGATAAGAGTGGAGACAAGTATAAATTAATGTTCTGTTTTATAACTGAGCACACTTCAAGCACTGGTTAAATGCTGAGTTTAGCACTATGATGATAAGTAAATGAGCAAATGAACACATAAAACGTATGATGACAATCAGGGGGTAGAAGAGTAAAATATTGCTCAGTCCAGTCATTTCCATGGGAAACTAGAATGCAGAAAAGAATTACAGGTCCAGTCTGCGGTCAGCCTGTGGTGAGGCTTGCCAAATTCTGAATCAAACTGATTCATGTCCAGCTGATATGCAGACAATGCTCTAACACCAGGAAAAGCAGTGCGTTTTTAATGGCCATTGACAAAATTACTAAAATGCTCAAACAACAGCAATAAAGGCCTCTTCACACCGTGTATGATTCTTGTGGAGGCTATTTTTAAACAAGTCTGAGTGTTTTTCTCTGAGCACTCTGAAAACTTCTTTTAAGCACTGCAGCTGAATGGTGCACACACTGGGTGCATGGGGAGCACCGCCCACTACAGAAGCTGAAGCTGAGCGTGATTCTGCAGGCATTACAGTATGTCACTGGGGAACTCGGTTCCACTTCTGCCTGTCGTTCCTCTCATTTTAAAAGGAGTGAATGAAATGCAGTTATATACAGTTACGTTATTCACTGTCATTCATAGCCTTTCAGCTGCTCCGCCATGTTTTCTTTAACCTCTTCATGTATATGCTCACTGTTTTTTCCTAGAGGCTTTTATGCCTCCCCCAATCCCGACACACCTTTGTTTGGGCTGTAATCATGACAACGGAGCTCTAATTGGTCACATCTGTTCAGCAGAAAACAAAGCAGATCAGATGAAAACATCACACAGCGTCGCAGTTCACTGAAGTATGCCTCTGACAAAATCAAGTAATACAATACTCATCTGACTCTCCCTAACCACCTACAACAATGCCAGCGTTGTGTAAGGAAGGGATAATGAAAAACCTTCAGAGGCAGCAAATTTCCCAAGTGTAAAAACCAAACTGCTTATCAAGCAGAAGTTTACCAGCTTCTCAAACCCCAGTAGCAAAACCGCAGCACTGTCTCTCTGCAGCTCCTCTGAATCAGAGGCACCTATGGGTAAAAGACTAGAAAGAAGACTTCAGAATTCTATTAAGCAGTCTTTAATGACCTGTTTCATTTTCATAGTTTAGAATGGTTATAGTGCTCGAATGATTTAACACACTATCTGTGCGTCCATTAGTCTGCAGCTGTGATCACGGCTCATTCCCTCAGAACGCAAGTCGATGCCGCAGTCAGAAAAGACCCATCTTGTAAAATGGAAAGCAGAGAAGTAGAAAGAAAGTAATTCGGGCTGGAATAGGCCGCGCAATTGAACAGATGAACTCCTTTATAGTTTCACCAATGCAAACAAACAACAGCTTGTTAGTAAGCAGAGCATCTGATGGCTTCTTTTAACAAAGAAGAAATATATTGCATATAAATGAGTAGAACACCTTATTCTTTGGTTTGTCAGCTCTGGGTTGATAGATGCCGAGGTGAGCTCTGAAGCAGCCCAGACACAAGTCTTTGATTCATTTTTAAAAGTTCGCCAAAATGAAAAAAGAGTAGGAGGAAGAAACTTGAAGATATCATCTAAGTCCAGGAAACATATCAAATCCCTCCAATTATAGCTGTCTGTTAAACAGAATCAGTGTTCAAGCAGACCAGTGCTGCGTGATGAAACCTACGTTATGGCTAGTCTAATAGAAAGTGATTAGTACGTCCAGGTTTTCACATCAGACTACGTTTATGTGAGAGGGAAACACTCTTACTGGATCCTGGCCTGAAATGTTTTTGTAGCTGCTCTGTGTGACCATGACTTCCACTCTTGTGATGCATCACAGGAAATGCAAATGGTGTTTCTGGATAACTTCACGACCATGCGCCAATGAACCCGCATCCAAGCTGTCTGTTCAGATTGATGGGAAACAACCTGCTTCACTGATGCTCTTACCACCATAACAGACAGAGGAGAGGGAGAAAGCATGTGTGTGTATGTGTCTGTATGTAAGTGTAAAGCAGGGCTAGGTAACCGAATTCTATGGTGCCTAATTTCTGTCTCTCGTTTATTCTCAGTTGCAAATTTAGGTGCATCAGTTTATAAAATGTCCAGTTTTAGTTTTCTACAGTAAATACTCTTATTTTTTATCTGTCTCTTTACAGCCACACATCCTTTCAGACCCACAGCATTGAGTTATCTTCTCACGAGGGCTGGATATACATCAGATTTTAAAAAATGAGAGGAATTTAAAAAATATATATTTTCCTGCATATATCTAATCTCCTTCAGTCAGTAAGATAAACATGAGCATAAAAAATTTACACACCAGCTATGGTGTGCTGGGGTAGTCACTTGTGTGAATGTTAATGTCTCTTTCTCCGTGTCAGCTTTGGGAACAGCTTTTGTTGGGCAGAAACTCACTGCCAAATGGAAGTGGCAGTTAAGTTCAGAGTGGATAAATTAAACACAAAATTTAATAGATTTTGTATTATACTTAGTGTTAGCCATCTCTTACATATACATAGTAGAGTCACATCATTATGACCACTTCCTATATTCGACAGATAGCGTGTTAAATCACGCTGTGGTTACCCTGGATATTAGTCCTGATAATGTGACTGGACTGTGTTTCCAGTATACCAGTTCCAGTTTTCCAGTTTACGTATATAAATATTCTACAACACTCAAAGAAAAGGTTGTTTCTAACCTCTCCACAGTACTGCAAACGTGCCAGTGAATAGATGAGTTGCGTCTATGAGGTATGTATGAGCACGAAGATCTCCAAACAGGGTGGGACTGATCAATGCAGACCTCCATACTTCGATTTTGCTGGCCAGTGTGCGTTTGAGGGTAAATGCAGACTGTTCAAAGGATTAGAACATATGGTGAAATCTCTCCACTGTTCAAGTCGAGCTGAGATCAAACTCTGTGCTACATTCTGACCATCCATACTGACTAACATCTCTCTGCACAGTATTGCTCAGGTTGGCAAACACAACAGTTTAACAAGCAGCATAAAAAAATCATGCATGAAATTGCAGACAAAACAAAACACAGAAATGAGTTGAGTAGTGAGTCCTGCCATCTTTGGCCACCTTTGTAATACCACTGGGCAGTTATTTCCAGCCATATAAGACCAGACTCCTAACTCTTCGAATGAGGAGATTGAAATACAAGGTTTTTTATTCTGACTACTGCATTTGCTCAGTTCTCCTCAGCAAGTGAGATCAGCCTGTCACAGAAGGCTGTGCTGTAAATGCTTTAAATGCTGAGAAATTAATTCCTAGATTCTAGAGAAATTGATGGACTAAACTGGTGTATCCACCAAGACTGTTTTGAAACACTGCAGGAACAGCTGCGATTGATAAGATGCCAGTACCAGAGTTTCTGATGACAATATCTGTGAAACCTGTTCAGTCTCGATTGCGCATAAGTGAGTGCTGAAAAGGATGCTTCATTTAGCAGTGCTAGCAAGGTCTCTCCTACCTCGTCTGGAGTCTTCACTTTGAGACACGCCCACAGGCTGTTGCCTGCTCCCCCCACCTCCCACTGGTGTCTGTTCTGAAAAACACAGAATTGACCGCTTGCAAAATAAAGACTGACACAACTCTCGACTGACCAAGCTACCAGCCACCTTAAAGCACAACTTCCTGCATCAAGCAACAACATCAAGCAAACTCCACAACAATATGCAAAAAGCTGCATTATGAGGTGGTAGAACATGTGATATGCACTTATTTTCAAAACAATTAGCTGCAATCCAGCAGAAGGATTGGAATTGTCAGACATGCGAAAGTTTCAGTCGCTCTACATTCAGCTCACAGTTTTTCTATAAGCTTATCTAAGGCGCACCCTTTGCCCCTCATAACGTGGTTTTATAATAAGGTTTTCCTGGTTTCATTAATGCTATCATTGTTTCATTTATCAAAATCATTTTGTTTTATAATTTCAGCACACAAGAGGGTCACCACTGAATGAGATACAAAGGCAAAAATACCTGGATGTGACTCTGAGTATGTTATGTTCCATGTTAAGGGTCACATCCCAGGTGTTCCAGTAATGAGCTCCTGCCGGGTTATTGTATACAATGTAACATATAACACAGGAAAGACCACCCAAAACAAAAATAAAAATGTTTTCTAGACACTGACTGTAGCATCTGGCATATAAGACCTGCGCTCTGTGTAGATAGTGAATCATGAACAGCATCTTAAGTGCCTCTTAGAATGAGAGATTCACCAGGCCCATCACTGTAGATACACCACCAGCATATTGAACCATCTCTCCACTGCGTCTACATATATGTGACCTTCACTTCCACTTTAATCGGGATGTGCGATCTTGGTATAACTAATGGCCTATGATGCAGCATTCTAGCAATCTTTCAAATAATGACTGAGACTTCAACAAGGGCTGCCGTTAAAAGCTTCCTTATAGCCCAGGTGATAGACCATCCCAATCTAGTGGAGAGCTATCCACCATGAATGCTGTGAAATGGCCTATGCAGTAATTAAGTTAACCTGAACTATCACTGCTGTGGTAAAATATGTTCCTCTTAAGAAGCTAGTTATTAAGAAGCTAAGAGTTACTCATTTTCCAGATAGATATGTGCAGTTTAAGCATATGCATTTTGGTACTAATCTAATGCCAAAGCACTCAAGCTCAAGCCTAGCCAATATATTACAGCCAAGTGAATGACTCCACCTGCTGTTTTACACAAAGACTTGTAACTGGTCCCTAATGTCCATGCGTTATGTGCATATTTATGCACATGCAGATTAGTGTACACTGAAAAGTCCACCAAAAGAAAGTAGAACTTAGCATAACTGGATAACTGCAAGACTTTATAAAGGATAAGTTAGGCAAATTAGCATCTTTTAGAAATTAACGTATACATTATCCCCAATCTCATCAAGATTACCCCACATCTGCTGCTTCCAATAATGAGCATGGGGCGCTAAGACGATTTTGTGACCTTTTGCAGAGGAACTGTTCACCCAGAGACAGCAGATTGGCCTCAAGGGAAGTTACAGAGCATTTAGAGGAGATAGGGTGAATTTACATAATGCATAAAAATTCAGGGGATGTTATAAAACAAAAACATTCACACATACAGAGGCAAGTGTAAGAAACTTGACAGTGACACCGCTTGTGTTGTTTAGGCTCTGTACCTCAGCGCACTGGAATGGAAATGAAACAAGGACTGTGAGGTTAAAGTGCAGACTGTCAGCTTTAATTTGATGGTATTTACATCTACCTCCATAGGCTTTTATCTTTTGTTCTCCAAACTTTCCGCATTCATCCCTCTGGATCAAAAGTCCACAGACAAACATGGCCTTTTTATTTTTACCTTTTAAAATAACCTTTTCTGTTTCCAACTCTCTGTTCTCTAACAGTTATAGATGCATCTAGAGCACCACACCTTTTGCTAGCTTTCTTGTGCAACAACACGAGGCAGTCAAGAAACAATTAAGCAGGCAGTTGTTGATTGAGCTGTGATATTTTCAAATGAGATCTAAATAAAAATTTCACTTTAAAGGTGACTTCCTGCACTTTAACCATAAGCCAATTTGTTAAGCGTACAGAATGTGTTATGTAGACAGTCTTCAAGTAAAGTGTTACCGTTAGTCGTAATACTCTGTTTAACCTAACTAACTTATGAGTTCTGATATGTATATAATTATTTTTAAATATTTTCTGGGTGCAATCTCTCGGTTTTGTGACACAATTAAACCATATTCAGCTTCTAAATATTCAGTGTAGTGTTAAGCCACATTTACTGGCTCGCATGTGTGTGTCAGAAATTACTTGGTCAGAAATCATTGCTGAGAACGATACAAAGTGCCAGAATCAGCGCTACTACAGATACAGTGTCAGCACTGGTGCAACACTAGTTGTCACAAAGTAACTTGAAGGATTCACAACAGCACAAGGCAAAGTGCTGGGATTACTGCTGTCTTTATTTGGGTCCATTATGGGTCAGTCACTGCTGTCATTCCAAAAATGCTACAAAGGAACAGCGATACTAAATGACTGTGTAAAATATTTGCTCTCAACAATGTAAATATAGAGGTACTCGGAGAGCACAATCTTGATATTAGTTCATAAACAAACCAGTAGAATGATGGTTAAAAAGAGTTAGCTAGTCTGTTAGGTGCATTTTGATTAAACCGAAGGAAGATTTCAGAAATGACACAAAGAAGCAAAAGTAATCTAGGCTAATATCATTACGGAAGCCATAGCTGTGACTAACTGGAATAAAATCCTCTATGTGGTTTAATGAGTGGGTTGAGAATCAGTAATGAATCTGAAACAATTGTTTAATCCCAAAGAGGCTGAATATGAAGCACACGATTGATCAATTGTAGCCAGTCAGCTGGTGGCTGATGGAAGACAAGGTAGACTGATTCGCATAGTTAAGGTCCATAAGGCCTCTTTCTCCTAATAGAGCAGTCCTTAGGCTCTTTCTCTGTCCACTGCAGGGTCCAGTTTGGGAAAATCCGGAAGCACTGTGCACTCCACACTGGCATATCAATGGTCCCTTCTAAAAGGCTCCTGCTGGTAGAGTATGTTTGTTATTCCCTGTGGACCCTCCTCTGTTCCCCAGCAGAGAAAGTGCTTCAGTGGACCCAGGAATTTCTGAATCACGGCCAAGAGCCAGTCCAGGGGGAGGATAATCCATGCCCCCCTCCTGCTCCTCCCCTGGCCCACCCACAGCAGCAGCGGCAGCGGCTGCAGCACACTCCTCCTTAAAGAGTCGGTCGTGCTCCTGCTTCAGCTCCTGGTAAGAGCGGGAGAACATGTGAAAGATGGAGGTGGCTGGGAAGGCCATGATAAGAATGCCGCTCAGGATGCTGCTGAGCGCTACCACCTGGCCAGGAATGCTACGGGGCACCATGTCACCGTAGCCCACTGTAGTCATTGAGATGATGGCCCACCAGTAGGAGGCGGGGATGCTGCTAAAGTCCTGCGCTCCTGTAAGCTCGCTCTCGGCCAAGTGCACAAGTGGCGAAAAGAGTGTCACGGCCACACATAAAAAGAGTAGCAACAGGCCAAACTCGCGTGTGCTTCTTCGCACAGTCAGCCCCAGCGTCTGCAGGCCCAGTGAGTGGCGCGCCAGTCGCATCACATACAGGATGCGGAGCGCCCGCAATATGCGGAGCACCAGGCCCAACTTGTCCAGGTAGCCCTTACCCCCTGCGGGACGTTCATGCTCCAGACCTGGGTCCTCCTCGTCCACGACCAGAGAAACATAGTAGGGCAGGATGGCCATGGCATCAATGATGTTGAGGGGACCACGCAAAAACTCCAGCTTGCTGCGTGCCTGGATGAATCGCAGCACAAATTCCAGGGAGAACCAGGCCACACACACCGTCTCCACAATGAACATGTGGTAGCACTTCTGCGAACATTCGCCCTGTGAAGAGAGAGAGTAGAGTTTCATTACTATTGAATTAATCATTGCTAAATTGTGTCTTAACTTCAGCATGATTATTAGAAAGGGTTAACACATTTCAATGCGCAGGAAAGACACAGTGGCAGAGAGGATTTGGAAGGAGAGATAACATTTAAACAAAAAAGATTGAGGTCACTCAGAGAAGGGAGGGGTCACTGATGGGCGGAACGGAAGGATGGGGGAGATAAGGTGAGGGTATAAGATAGAGATCACATCATTAATAAAAAGCCTCTGTTTACTTTTGGTATTCAAGTCACATTAGTAGATAAGTCTGGTAGAATCAATTAATTACCCTAGGTCAAAGGTCCATCCGCCTTACTGGGGAAGCAAACTCGGAAGACAAACAGACTACTGTGCCCTCCAACTGCCCTCTCCACAGAAAGCCAATTAAACACCGAAACACTAACCCCCTGCAATATGTCAGAAACTGCTTCTCTCGTCCACAGCACCCATCCTTCAACAGACTCTCATCTCCCCTTCCTAACCACTCCATCACTTCTCCCTCTCTGGTCCCTTCATCACAATCGCTGCTCTCACATTTCTGTAGCGCACAGTCGCTACCATGTTGCAGGATGCAACATCATTTTTCATAAATGTGCACATCTTCACTACTCTCTTTATCATTCATGTTTGACAGTTCGAATTTTGGCTCTTAGTGTAGTGTTTTATGCTGTCAATGTGTTTAGCCCAGTGGAAAGCCCATTTGTACTATATATACCCAACTACACACCTACTCCTTCATATACTGGGTACTAGGCATTCTGTCATCTTAAGCATTTTGTGGGGCTCCTCTCTTTGCTCTCGTTTTCTCACTCATTCATCTATTCTCTCTCATCCTTACTTCGCATTTCTCTCTGCAGCACTGCAGAAGTGAATGTGACTGGTGATCAGGACATTATGCATGTGAAAGAAGGCTAACACCTTCCCACTTGTCAGGCTAATTGTCAATTTCTCAGCACTAATGCACTTAGAGTGACCTTATCTCTGTGACTGCTGCTGCAAGAAATGTCAATGACATCTCATTCCACCCACCAGAATCAATCAGCTGCCACCTCAGCCACTGCAGCGCCAACATACTGTACATATCCCAGCTTCCTACCAAACTGCTGACTAGATTACTATGAAGATGTCTGTGGTTGTATGCCTTTGCATACATGTGAAAGGAGTGTAGGATGGACTGAAAGAACACAGTGGTACAACATGGCCTTGCTGAAATGAAAAGTGTCATAAATCTGCAATATCTGTGAAACCGTTAGCCAGGGGATTTGTGTGCATGGTGAGCTCCAGTGAAGGCAACGGTATGAGAGTGAGAGTTCCGCTGCAGAACAGTCCTCTAAATCGACATGAACTTGGCCTAATGAATGCCTTGCAGACGTGATTGTGGAGTGAGATGGGAGTTATGAAGTGGACAGAAAAACTAAAAGTGCTGTTATTCGTCTTCTCCCTCTGACTATTAGCCCTGCTCTGTTCATCTGACAATATATCGCACCACCAACTGAGCCTGAGACAACCGAGGCTTCATTTATTTAGAGGCTAGTCAAAACAGCCATTAAGTTATCCAGGAGAAGATTAGATACAAAATAATCCATAAAATAATTGAACAACAGACGGTAGACCACTAAAACTATCATCATCATATAAACAGTGCTTAAGCATTAATCTGCCAGAATCTATACACAGTGGATGCACTAAATTCTAAATTATTATATTTAGCTGTTGACTATGGCTGGCTATTCCAGCATTATTTGGCTGCTAAGTCATTCACCACGGTGGCACTGATGCTAGCTATAACTGTATGGGAACTAATTATTTTTGGTTTACAGTTCTTTTAAAAACACACATTTCTTGTTGGTCTTCCATGCATACATTTTTGCCTGTTTTTATTTTAGGAATGAGTAAGAATTCAACACACCACTGTTGCTATGAAGGATAAACTAGGTAAACCAATTTGCTGTATTGCAACTCTGAGGCAGACTAGCACTGCATCTCAAAGACAAGATTATGAACTACAGGTTTATACAGGCTATGGGCTAGACTTTTCACTGAATTTTCAGCTAAACATGTATAACAGCATAACATCATAATATGGTAAATTAGGTAGTACACTTCAAAACTGTAACTTTACAGAATAAGAAATAACATACTTTACTTTTAATAGACACACATCATCACAAGAATAGTTGCCAGATCTGCTGTGTCGGTTTGTGTTCGCAGTGCTATTGAAAAGGAAGATAAAGGTTACCAGGAACAATAAATTATGATAAATTAAGACTGAAATGGGCAACATTCAAAGAGCTACACATACAGAAGTAGTCTCTCAGTATGGTGTCGGACCTCAATGTTTGCTAATCTAACATGTCAAATGTCTCTGCATGGAGTTGTAGAGGTTCCTAATATTGTCCTATGATAATCCATCCCATGCAACCTAAATATTCTCAGACAGTTTCTGCTGATTTCGCAATTGAGGTACAGGTGGAGTGACAAACTGTTTGTCTTGGCACTGACCATAGTGTCTCCACACAGATTTATTGATTGTCCCCATCAAGACAAAGTGGGATGCGTCACTGAAGATGATCTGCTGCCATTCTAAGTCACTACATGACAGTCTGGCATGAACCCATTGTAGTCTTATCATCGTTGACATAGTGTTAAGGGCAGTCGTCGTAATAGCCTGTGTACATGTAGTCCTGTATCATGCAGCCATCTGCCTATGGTGAAGGCAGAGGATGACTCATGGAGGTCATCACTGCTTGTTAAATGTCCCCAATTGTGGCTGCTGGGTCACTTGGGTACATCAACAAGGCCCATTCTTGCTTAAGTGTGTCTAAACCTGAATAATTCACATGTCTCATGATGTCAAATCTAGCCACCAAGTTTCATTTCTGTTGGATGATTGTTTCTGCCAACTATTTTTTGGCAATGGAACACGAAATGTTTCCATATAAATTTGGCCAATTCCTTTTGGCCCATTAATTTACACACCATATATGGGAGGTTTTGTTTTCTGACAGCAGCAAAATACTTCCCCATTACACACACATGATATTGAACACATTAATTGTAGAGCAAATAATTCTGCATCTTGTATTGAAGTCAGAGAGGACGATAGTGAGGTATTTCCATATGCTCACATTGTGTTTCTGCATGCAAAGTAACTACTGATGTGGACTGCTGATCCTGAACGTGATGTGCTGTGTTGCGTTTTAATGAGTGTGACTAAAATATAAATCTGTGCAGGCGAGAGAAAGACAGAAACTGAGCCGAGGAGAAAAGAATAAGGAATGTAAGTCAGCGTGCGAGCATATGTGTATGTTTATGTGAGATAGTGTGACAGAGAGGGAAAGAGAGATGCAGACAGAGAGAGAGGGAGGGAAAGACAGTAGATCACAGGGCTCACAGTCACTGCAAGCCTCTATCTTCTCGCCCTTCTGTGATGTTTTACAGCCTGTGGCTTTGCTTCATAACAGAGAAAAGTAGAATGTGGGGATATGGGCCTCTCCCAGCATGCTCATACATACATTGAAAAGAATCGCTGTGATGCTGTGATGTAATATCTTTTGTACAGTCTTTTGCCAAAAAATAAAAAGAAAAGTAAACATAAACATAAATAAGCAGCCTTGCAATGCACCACAATATCAAAAGATGGAAAGGCATAACATGTGCTCTGCTTATGCATATGCATCCGAGTAGCACAGCAGTGACATTGCTTTGTGCTCTGCAGCAAGATTACCAGCCTTTTCCACTGCAGTCCTTATTCAAACATTGCACTGTTGTATTCAGACTACTGTAGCATTATAAAGAACCCCCCATCTGTCTCTCTCTCTCTGACATATCTCTAAATCATCTTTCATTGTCCGTTATCCTCTCTCTCTGTCTCTCCCTTTTTCCAAAATATGTGCCGTTGGACAATCTCTGGCATTGAGTCAATAGACCTACGTCATTCAGATAATTCCAAGAAAAGACCATAGGCAGGGAATTGTTTAGGTCAGCATATTGCCTTCTAATCCCTGCACTCTTGTGAGAGCTGGTTGAAAGACACAGAGGATAAAGTTTGCGCAGAAACAATGTGTTCCAGACAATCAGTTATGGTGTTGGCAGTGTAGTGTGGATGAGGCCATATTTGTGAATGACCTTTAGGTCACTAGTATAGTTTTAGACAACACACAGAACACATCCAGACTCTCAAAGCCATCTGCCACCTCTCTAATACACTCAGAGCTAGGACACCTGTCAACCCTGCTACCTAACAGATGATCAGATGCACATATTGTACTATGACGGTTACTCCCTCTCCCTCTTACACACGCATTCACCAGCGAACACTTAATTTCTGCTCTGTCCCAAATTGAAAGCTTTAATCTGCATAATCCTACAAAATGGACTGCACTGAATTCAGTCCCCGAATGACATTTGGTAAGTGCAGTACCAGACAAAGTACCCCTCTGTCCACCACACCAAAGTAGAGGTGTGTTCTCATTCAGGGTGGCTGAATAACATGGAGAACCATTCAATCTTCCTTAGAACCTTAAACGCATACATGTCCATCCCTCTCCCTCTCCTGCCATGAGAGTCTACTGAAACAGACTGAATCTCATTCCTGCTAACAGGCACACTCTTTCCTCTATAATGGAGAGTAATAGACAGACCTGACCATTTGGGGATGATAGGATGAGACAAGAATGAGAAGAGAAAATAAGAATTAATTGAAATAAAAGGCATGCAGTCTTCTCCACAACTGATGCATCTCCTTTATCTGTTCAGTTACCCGGTAGGCAGCCTAAGCTAAACCCAGCCTCTATTGTCTGTAGCATAATTGCTAAGGATGCAGTAAAAATTCATCCACAGAAAGTTTTGGCCAGAAATGGTACGTTTGCTTTACAACAAAGATTAAACAGGCCTAGAATGAAGTGTTAAAGTCCAAGTCTCACTTTAAAATAAGACTACCCTTACAAGTTTAAGATGGGTTTATTAATGGTTAATAAGTAGATCATTAACACCTTAAAATCATTAATAAACGGTTATAACACATAAATAAGAAGGGCAACAGTGATCTATTATTAGTCTAACAGTGAACCTGCATTCTTTTATACTGTTAAAGCTCAGATTATGATATATTCCTGTTCATTAAATGAAAGCTCACTTTTGTGATTTTTATTAATGTGTTATAACTGCTTATTAATACTTTGTAAAGTGTTTATTACCTAACTAATAAACTAACATTACACCATTAAAAACTCACTATAAGGATAGCCTTATGCTTCAACTCCAGTTCCTTTGATTTTGCTTCAGTTTGTGATTGAACAGTGACAATATTAGCTGTGTAATATGTGTGTAGTGTTTGATGCGTGTGAACATTTGAGAGCAGAGAACACGGTACACTGTAATTTGTGTACGTGATCAAGCATAACTAATGGCAATTTTTACCTGGAATGTCAATATAAGGGTGGCCTATGACTTCAGTAAAGTACTGTAAATTGCGCTACTACTCTGGTGTTACTTTCCTTCAACACAAACAAAATCACTCATTTGGGAACAGCGGCAGAGGAGACACACTGCGCCAGAGCAATGCCTCAATCAGTATTAGTGTATGGTGGTGTAGTGCTAGGTCTGGCGATAAGCATGGTCGTGCTCTGCTGGGCTGCAGAATTGCATTATGATGACTAGCATGTGTGTGTGTGTGAGATTGCATGTGTTTATGTGTGTGTTTTGCCTGGAGGCAGTGCCGTGAGGGTCTGTCTGCTGAGGGAAGCAGACTTCAGCTTTGAGACCGCTACAGTTGACTGGGCTTTCACACACTTTACATACACACACACACACACACTGTCCCCATCTCACATCCACATCCTCCTCAGGTTTACAAACCGTCCTCATATTTTCAAACAACTACGCACTTTAAAACAAATTGGCCTTCAAAGCACAGGACATTTCCTGCAGCCTCAAACCCCCCCAAAACACAGGATCAGTAGCACTCGACTCTATCCAGTCAGTCAAGCTCCGGACACCTGCCTACATAGACATGCTGGGCTCTGTCCATTTGAATGTGTCCTTAAGGCAATGTTACTGTAAATTCTGACAGCCAGGTTTATTTCCTCGGCCCAGCACCAGCTGGTCACTTGTTATTGCCTTTCCATATACTGGATACTCTTACTGTAGAATATAATTATGCTGT
The DNA here is from genome assembly GCA_024036415.1 of Prochilodus magdalenae. Taxonomy (NCBI): domain Eukaryota; kingdom Metazoa; phylum Chordata; class Actinopteri; order Characiformes; family Prochilodontidae; genus Prochilodus; species Prochilodus magdalenae. Next base: position 1,087,767 of record JAMWET010000310.1, on the reverse strand, counting down.
AGCAAACATATGTAAGCTATTATTCAAAAGTTTGGAATCACATTACTATTTTAAATACAATAATAGTCCAATCATTTCTTGGATAATAATAAATAACGTATTTATACTTACAGTTAAATGTCAAACTATAGGCAAATATAGTTGCTCATGTTTGACTGAACACTTTGTTAACAAAAAGTTTCATGATAAACGGTAACAATTAAACATTAAACATTATAATGACCACTTCCTACTTTCAACAGCATCAGCGCATAGTTCATAAAGGAAGCCGAATTTTCATGGCATTCTCCGGGCCCACTAATCCATGTGAAAGGCACTCTCAATCCAATTTAAATACCTTGCAGATCACATACACACATACATGCTGATTGTATTCCCTGAGGCGGATGGGATCTTCCAGGAGGACAATGGGATATATCACACGGCTAGAAATGTTCAACACTGTTTGAGAGAGCATGAACAAGCCCCCTAAATCCCCAGACTTGAACCCAACTGGGCATCTGTGGGACAACCTTGTCGTGTTCACTCTATGGATCCTCGCCCACACACACCCCAGCAGCTGTAAGATGCACTGCAGTCAGCATGGCTCCAGATACCTGTGACAACCTACCAGGTCCTAATTAAGGCACTGAGTTGTTTATTTGGTCACTTTCAACCAAGAAGCCTGAAGGGTTTTGCTTTAGAATTTGGCCAAAAGATCATACATACTGTTATAGCAGTTCTGATGTATTCACTTTTTGTTTTTACATGTGTAAAATTAGAAATTTACCGATTAGCTGCAGTACAAAGCAAATTATTTCTTAATAGCTGGTCCCCAAATGCTTCCCATACAATTAGACTGCAAAATCCAAACTAACTGTTAAACATCTGGACACATCTATAAAGGACTTTTGTTTTCTTATCTTCTTTCTACGTTTCTGAAGCATGTGAAGTAACACTGGGCTACCATATCAGAAACATTTCATATATTTATCTGCTACCCAGCTGACAAATAAAAAAGAGAACTTCTGAATAGTATCATGTATGTCAACATGCATATACTGTAAATAATCCCATCACCTTCTATGAAGTCTGACTCTTCTTTCTAATCTAGGCGCAGCAGGTTTTTCCCCAGAGAGATGGGTGTTGTTTGGTCAAGAAGCACTTCTCTAGCACTTCTCCAGCACTTAAGCTCAGAAAGGCACAGACACTAAACAGGTCCCGGATGCTTCCCTGTCTGACCATAAACACCTCAATGGGTTACAGGGTGGGTTCAGGCATTGTGCTGTTTATGTGTATGTGTGCAGGTGTTGTGTTTTTGATAAAAAAGAAAGTAGAGCAGCAAGAAAGTGTGAGGGTCAGAGCTATAGGGATGTGCTTCTGTGTGTAAACAGGAGATAAACAAAGAAAGACTGAATGACAGAAAGTGGAGAATGGAGTGGAGCAAAGCGGTGAATGAGTAGAAGAGAGAGGGAGAGGATAGGCACTCTCGGACGCACAGAGAAATTTAGGGAAACTTGTTTGTGCCAGGGTACGTTATGCATGTCAAATTATGTGCGGAAATTCAAAGGGGACATGAAGTCGGAAGATATTAAAAATGCATCTTTAATTCTGTGAGATTGGAACCTGTGGCCTGGGACTGTTGATGGATGACGCTGTTTACTTCAGAGCGCACCTCTGCGTTAGGTGAATAAATAATAAGTGTGTGGGATGGGAAGTAACATACGTCTAGTGGTTTGCTACAGTCCCTAATACCAGCAGAATGGACTCCTTTAGATCATTTAGACCCCCCCAACCAAACTAGCCACTGTCCGTAAGACAAAATGTTGCCCTGGAGTTCACCATGTGTTTGTGTGTGCATACAGACAATCTGAAGACACTGCAGAACAGAGCTGTGATATTTTCACATTTCACCATACTACAAAAAATACAAAGCTTTAAGAGCAGTAAAATTCTATCTTACTCAAAATGTAAGGTTATTAATGCAAGCTGTGTATCAAGTGCAAAAGCTTCATTCAACACACAGCATTCATTTAAGAGATCCATACACTGCTTTATTAAACATATGCTTTATAGGATCTCTACCTGCCCACATTTAAACCTCATCTGTAGGCTAAATCAATGACTGCCAAATTTAAGTCTAAAAGTTCATGCAACAGTTAGGATGTGTTTACCTCTGTAGTTTTGTTTCATGGTTCTCAAAGTTGAAAGCGGCTCATTGCTTTATTTTAGTTCTGCTTCTTTTAGCGCTTACACTGAAATACTTGACATTAAGCCAAAATATGTAATATAAAATAATAAACAACAAGCGGATTTTAATGATGTACACCTGCCAAGCCATACTTTGCTCCAGACTAACAGAGCCTTTCACCTCTCCAAAAGTTAAGCACCAGGGTCAATCAATCAAACTCTGGGTTTGTGTTGCAGTCAGTGGGATGGGAAGTATTTCAATTGTAAAAAGAAATTATATTATGTTTCAATTATACATCAGCAAATCTGATAGCAAACATCACATGGTAAAAAAAAAACAGACGATGAAAAGAGAATAACTTCTATAATAGGATAAACTGAAGGTTTTGTCATGACTCTCACAGTCCTTTAGCCTACATATAATTTGGGCCCTTTTTTTTAACTGTTCAAAATAGAAACATAGAAAGTACTCTTGCTTAAATGTTTTAATTAATATATCACAATTAACACCATGCCCATTTGGGAACCAGATCATCTTTTGCCTGCTTTCGAAGCAACAGCCATTTTGGCCAATGGCACCTAAACTTTTGCCTGCTACTGTTATCATGTTCTTACAGCAGTGTAAAATCAACCAAAACCATTTGTTTTTAAAATGATCCATTCAGATATCATTAAAGTGTGATTTTATGCATCTACATGTAAAATAAAACAGTCAGAAATGAATTTGTGGCACAAGCAGTCTGCAGAAAGAAGGGGGCATTTAAAGACATCTTTGGTCCGATTTACAGTATATTTTAACTTTCACAAATTTTTTGTAAGCAGACCAAGACTGACCAGCTCAGGGCTTTTAAGCCTGCACCAGGGTGACACCAGTGTCCGTCAGTGTCCTCCATTCAAATCTTGGTTTGTTTTAATCAAAGTAAACACTTCTCTCACCTCAGTCTTAAGTCTCATGTATTGGTCTGCCAGAAGGGTCTTCTGTTTGCTAATGGCTTTAGATTACTGCCAACCATGCATTTTCTGTGGGGCTTCTGCTTAACTTGAAAAACTTCAGGTTACAGAAATCAGATTAATTGAAATTCCTTTTATGTTGCTGCAGTATATTAATTGGCATTCAACTCATGGGAGGTATATTTTTAATAACTCATATATCTCACACATACACCCCCACACATACACATACACCCAACTCTAACAGCACTACTAAGTATAGTGTGTCCCTAGATTGAAAGAACGAGCACATGCACGATGCTCTTGGCATGCTAACGCTGTCGGCTTGGAGTCCTCTCAGCTGTACTTCAAACAGAGCAGAATTTACACCCACAGCCAGAGAGGTGAGGAGAGAGTGAGGAAGTGAAGAGAAAGAGTAGCACAAGAGAGCAGCAAGGGAGGGAGGATGGAAAATAAGAGGTGAGAACAAGAAGAAAGCATGGGACAACGCAGAGAAGATCTTACAAAAGATCAAAGGCCGAAGAGAGCAGGAGTGTTACATGGCAGAGAGAGAGAGAGAGTGTGTGAAAACAAACGAAGACAAAACAACAAGAAATAAATAATGATTAACAATTAGCAAGACATTAAGACTAGTAGAAAACTAGGAAGGGAAACCTGGTCCTTGCAAGAAGCAAGAACAAAAAGAGAAGATACAAAGGGAGGGATGGAAAGGAGCAAACAATTCGATCGTAAAAGGTCATTCCACTAGTGCTGATTGCTCCCCGTCTATCTCACCTAGGCACCATACGGCATGAATACAGATTTTAGAACAGTCCTGGGGGACAGCGCCTTAAACCCTAACACCTTATCTGGGAGGCCCAGGACAAACCAACGTTGACTCTGCACAGGTGTGTCACACTATTTCTGTCTACTAGTGTTTAAAATTTGAACAGTACTGCAGACTCCTGCAGCTCTATGCAAGCCTTTCGGAAAGCTGTGATTAATGTCCAGGGAAGTCATTAAAGAGCAAATATAATCCTATTCAAAGCACAGCTATGTCAGACTGGAAAAGAAGAAAGAAATGCCCCACTCCATGCTGCAGCTGAGAACACGCTCTCTTATATTTCTTCTCTTATCGCTACACATGAATCACTGCACCTGAAGCTACTTTGTTATGAACAGGAATAAAGAAAAACCTACGCTACACCAAACAACAGCCCTGCCCACGTCAGCATGACTGCCATGGTGGACCTCTTGATCAATACTGCAAGACCGAAAGGGCTAGACAACCAAAGTAATTTCTGCTGAATACAAGAAACGTGCTTATGATTAGAGATGACATCAAAGCCCTGTTTCTGGATATTAATACCGATATCTGACACATGCTTCGCAACCACTGCCATATCTTTTCTTCTAAAAATACTACACTTTAAAACATTTGATTTATTTTAGGTATTTTTAACTGAAGCACTTGGTGACCACGCAGAAGTAGTAAAGCATGCTCAAACTACTCAAACTCTCTGCTATCCCAAAAGAAAAGGCACACAGCTAACAACATGACATCACACGATGACTGTGAGTCATTTCAGGTGAGATTTGTCATAGGATTAGACCGAATTTGTTCTTGTTTTGCCATCTGATATCTGCTCCAGCATTTTCTGCTGATATTTGCCCAATGCAGACAGCCTCCATTTCGATAAGCCATCTCTACAGATACCACTTTAATGACACTACACCTAAATGCTTATGCTTTACATATAAAATGCATACATATAAAGCTGAACGCATACTGACTCCTTCATCCGCGGGTTTTTTACGGTCACATTAAAGTGCATGTTGAGTTTTTTGCAGGTCTGCTGAACCTTGTCCAAGCTATGAAAGGCACACTAATAAGCCTGTGGCCTGTTTGGCTCTATTCAGCATATTTGTCTTTCAGCTCATAGTGGGTTTACAAAGTCAGGCCATTTATATTTATACTGTGTAGATGGACGTGTGTTTGCTTTACTCTGGGGATTTGCTGCCTCATCTTCAAAGACCTATTATAGAGCCACCACCAGAATGGTTAACTTAATGATATGCATGTAAACATGCAGAGTACAGTTGAATATCTATCCTGGCACAAGATGATCTACTGTCAATACAAACAAAGGAAGAGATCAAAGTAAGGGTCAGGCAGAATGCAGCCTATTACACTTATAGTGGACCCATGCTTATTAACAAACACACACACACACACACACACAAATATAAACACACACTTCTGACTAAAGTAAACAAATAAACAGAGAAGTTCTAGACCCCTAACCATGACTGTATGCTGTGACATTGACACTGATATGCACTGAGAACTAAATACAGTATGAAACTGTGTTGGTTTTAGCAATAACTGGACTGATAGACAACCTGTGATCCTGACAATGAGAACCCTGTTTTGCTTTTACACAAACAAACAGAACCCCACAGGGTGTAAGAAAATAGATGTTCTGCAAATGAATCATTCCTGAGGTGAAACATGACCATGAGTTAAAAAGCTAAAAAGCCACAGCTGAATGGCTGAGTCGTGACCTCCACTGGTCTCTCCTCCCTGGGTGCCGGTGGGGCTAAGTGAATAAGTTATGCAAGCTAGATGCGTGTGTGCATAAGGTCTGAAAGACTGCATGGTAATTTAGCAGCGGAAAAGGCCTGGGTTATTCCAGCAGACCTGCTGCGTGCCCACTGACATTCTGGAGGTCTTGCAGGAGCCACTTCATTATGCTCTGTGTGTGTTTGCTGACACTGTGGATACCTTGCTGGGCCAGTTCATTACTCTTTGGGTATTTACTGACATAGGGGAGTGCTCCCTTCATTATTCCACAGTAGGACCAGTGCGCATACAGACACAGACATGAGCACAATCACAACAGAGTCCGTTTACATTTGATGCATGCCAATGCATGTGCTTTCTAATGCTTTGATGACTTTATACATGCCAGGGGTACACACTGTAGTAAGGACTGCGCATAAGCCTAGCAACATGTACAGTTAGAAGTGTATACAGGCATTTAAGATAAAATAGATAATGTGTGGATAATATCAGTATCTGTATAAACATCCGTTGCCACTCGTAAAGGATCATAGGTTATATAGACAACATCTGAGCATAACTGTCATAATAATAATAGTTGTTTGACATATTTTCCTTTTCCCATCTTAGCTGAGTCATGGGTTCCATTTAAACCCCTTAATACCTACAGGGGTTGGACAATGAAACTGAAACACCTGTCATTTTAGTGTGGGAGGTCTCATGGCTAAATTGGACCAGCCTGGTGGCCAATCTTCATTAACTGCACATTGCACCAGTAAGAGCAGAGTGTGAAGGTTCAGTTAGCAGGTAAGAGCACAGCTTTGCTCAAAATACTGCAATGCACACAACATTATGGGTGACATACCAGAGTTCAAAAGAGGACAATTTGTTGTTGCACGTCTTGCTGGCGCATCTGTGACCAAGACAGCAAGTCTTTGTGATGTATCAAGAGCCACGGTATCCAGGGTAATGTCAGCATACCACCAAGAAGGATGAACCTCCACCAGCATCACGTAGTGACCTGGCCACTATTCTGCAAGAAGAATGGCTTAAAAAAAGGACTTGTAAATATCATTCCCAAGACGAACTGACGCTGTATTGGCTGCAAAAGGAGGCCCTACACCATACTAATAAATGATTGTGGTCTAAAACCAGGTGTTTCAGTTTCGTTGTCCAACCCCTTCACCTTTAATACCTTTTTAATGTTTGCAAACATATTTCTTGAACAAATGTATGTATTTTTCATTGAAATTTTATATAAGCTAGGTCAATGAATGTAACTGAACTTCACACCAAACAGTAAGAGCTGTTCAAGACCTCACCATCAGGTTTCACGAGACAAAAAGATAATTTTTTAATCCAGAATGCAGAAATTGGAGTTTTTATGTGCTTGAAGTTTTTGTAATGGTCAGTTATTAAACCCTCATATACAGATACATGAAGTACAACAGTTTTCTAGTTTGCAGTTGTAATTGTCTGTAGACAGAACTTTCCATAGAGGTCAATAAAGCATGGGCTAAGTATTCGTACAGTGAGGGTATAAAAACCGATGTTGTTGTTGAGAGTAATGAGAAATGGTGATCAAAACTATGAAACATACTTTAACTACAGCTGTACAGAAGTGCTTTTCGGACATGGAACAAAAACAGCTTTTCTCCACTGCAGTGCTACACAATCCAAGGTAGCTAATGTAGCTACTTAATTCTACATTGGTTACTCAGTACTGGATCTGACCAATACTTGGCTTACTCAAACTCAGTCTGAAAGAAATGGTATTCGTATCACTATTTGCCACTGCTCTTCATCCACTTTAACTTAGAAAGTGATTGTTAATTATCAGATTAGTGGGACCAGGTGTTTTGAAGCATGTATGCACAGCAGTGGTACTTTAGCACCAGGTTTGGAAACCAAAGCCCTATTCAGCATGTCCTCTACCTGAGCTCAGCTTCTCTGTAATCCTGCAAGCATGCACACTCACCCTGTTTTCCTCCTCTCTCAGGTCTGGCATTGTGCTGATGCACAAGCTGACCACAGTGACTGCCACCATCAGCACAGACAGGCAGGCGAACATCTTCCCTGGCAGGCCTGACTGCGGGTTCTCCACCATGTCCCTCAGGCGGTTCATGAACTTGCGATATCGTGTCTCCTCCACTGGGGGGCGGAGCTGCATGCTGCGCCGCCGACGCTCCTCCTCGCGACGTTCATGCTCGGCCATCTCCTCCAAGCGTGTGTACATCTTGCGCTTGCAGCAACGTTCCATGTAGGCCATCTCCACGCCCCAGTAGGTCAACTCGTCATGCAGTGAGAGTACACACATCTCACGTAGCATGCGCAGCTTGCCGGCTGCCAAAAAGTTAAGGATGACGCGGAAAGCGCTGGGGCTTCGGTCAAAGAAGAACTCGCGTCGTGCCTCGTCGTAGTCGTCACACACACCAGCGATCTCCTCAGGGCTGCTACACATGCGCAGGCGACCAAGACGTGTCAGGGGGAACTGCTCCAAAGTGCTCCAGGGGAAAGTGTAGCGGTTGCCACCTACGTTGATGAGTGCTTGCATGCCATGGTCCACGGATAGCAAGTCCTCCGGCTGGCGGAGAAATTGGGCACGCTGGTAGTACACACCCTTAATGGTCTCTGTCTCAGGGATCTCGGTAAAGATGCGGTCCAAACTGCTGTCATCGCTGACAGAGAGGTTGCTGAAGTCATGGTTGGCATTGCTGATGATGGGCATGGTGGCATCAGTAGAGAAAGCCGGGCAAAGGACGTTAAGCCTTTGTCTAACGGGAGGTTAGCTTGGGCCCTGAATGGTGGAAATTGCTGCCTTCATCCAAAGCACAGCACATCAGATCCCTTATCTTGTGGCACAAAATTCATAGGGGAGCCATGCACTCATCATCATTTGGTCACTGCAGGAGACAACTGGGAACATAAATTAGGCACATTACAGATTAAACTGTATTTGTATAAAAATGTAAAAAAAAATGAACTAATATAGTAATCTAGACATAATTACATTGGTTTGCACACCATTTGACACAGATTTCAAATATCTAAGTTTACAGTAGAGTTCTGTGAAGCGGTTCAGGATCATTACATGGTGTAACATAATAACATAATATAGTTAGGAACGTGCAAATGTGATGGGACAATAGATTATTACCCTATATCCTGTATTCAGATCATCCAGACATCTAATCTCTTCTAATTAGGGAACCCAGCTTTATGGTGCACCAATCACTGCACCCATTGCTTTAATTGCAAACACACAGCTGGAATAATCTTCTTAGGAAAGCATTGCCAACAGATTGGGACGATCCGGGGCAGCTGCACATGAGCCCATGATATCCATGCCCATTGTCAAGTGCCAGCTAGAGGAGAATAATGGCACTTTGGAGTGATGGAGCAACACTCTATAACTCTGGATGTGCTTGAGAGGTGTTTGTAATCCAGAACTGATCTTCAAGCATCAGTACCCAAACTCATTAATGCTATATAATCAAAACCTCACAGCAATGTTCCAACACCAATGACACCATCCCAGAGGAGTAGAGGCTGTTACTAAAGTGTGGAATGGGGATCAAAACCCCCATGGAATTCATAGGGAAGGCTGGAAGAGCAGCTGTCTATATACTTCTGGATATGTGGTGTACAATCAGTTTTTGGTGGACTGGGGGGTATTTTAGGCATGTTTGAACACGGTCTGCCCTACTGTCTGCAATTAATCCGAGAATAAGCATGAAAATGAAATCATGAAAATGTTCTCAGATGCCACAGGGGACAGTGTGCTGCGATGGAAAGAGAAAGGGAGGATCCAGTTAACCTTTCTGCCCCCCTGGAGAGCTCGCATATTAGCACCACTAGGGCTTCAGTTCCTAATGTAAATACTAGAACTGCACCGGGCTTCAGTTAAGTTCCTGCTGTCAAGGTGCTCCATTACGCCGGAGGAAGGGGAGGAGAGAACAATGAAGTATTTATGAACAGGACCGGTGGAAAGAGTATTCCCGTCGGAGGCACGGAGCCTCGCCTCACCTTGTTGTGTGGAAACTTAATTGAGTGAAGTGTTTGCAGCGTTAACGTTGTGATCACACCAGACAGAGGGCTCCAACATATCAGACCTGCATTACACAGTAAGACTCCGGTATAAAGGCAGCAGGACCTAAACTTGAGCTAGCATACGCTGCATCCCAGCGACCGTCTGCTGCTGACTTCGCTACGGGGTTTGTTGTCTTTAACAAGTCTCCGGTTCTGATTAGCTTACATGCAAGTTTACATGTTATGAGCGCTTCTGACGTTTTGTTTGTTTGTTTGTAGTTATTATGAATGTCTACATTTTCTACTATAGAAAACTAATTAAACTTAAATACTCACTTTGTCGTCTGACAGTGCCCACACAGACGACTGATGCAAAATATGGTACCCGCGTGAAAACTAAAATATCTCCGTTAAACACGCTGAGCTGCTGCTGTTACTGGCAAAATAAAGAAGTTCCCAATAAAAAAGGCTTTCGGCGGTCAGCCTCCATCAAGTGACAACAGTTCCCCATTGTATGGGCTGAATGTACCCGCCCAGAGAACCGATAGTATTTAACGGGACAGGCTCGCTGGTTTTAAAGCTCAGCGTTTGTATTAAAGCAGCTGTGGAACATCAGAGAAGAAAAGTCATTAGCTACCTACCACTGCCTGGGCTCTCAGCATAGCCGCTCCTTACTTTTTCTCAAGAGGACTTTTCTAGTAAAAAGCTCGCATTTCCCCTCTTAAAGATGTCCTGTGTCCTCATCATGTGGTCTCCGCTGCGAGACGAGCCTCCAAGGCTAAAGCCGGCTGAAATAGTCCTGCCAAACCGAACCGCAGAACACACACACGTCCCGTTCCCTCAGTAGCACTGCAAGAAAAAACAGAAAGTGTGCTCTTCCCACCTGTATTCCGGCAAGCCCGGAGCTCCCGCGCTATGATTGGCTGGTGGTGTCCTCCACCTGCGCTACGACTGGCTAGTAGTTCATACAACTTCGCTTAGTTCTAGAACTGCCGTATAAACTACTAGCCAATCGTTGCACGGGGGCGGGTTTTTTTGTCAGAGTACGGGTGGAAATAAAACAAGATAACGTCCGTTAAAAGAGCGCGCGAGGGATGCTGTAAGTTTACGCGCTAAATCAAGATAAATCGGTAATTTGGAACCACGTCACGCCTTTGGTGCAGGGAACAAAACCGAGTTTAAGTTTTGAATCCACGGTAACGTCCGACTGATGGGCGCGAATGGAACCCACAATATCACCTCAATGTTGTGAGGGTCATTAAAAACCCATTGCAAAGACCTTAATATCGGAGTACAGTGGGAAAATAGACATTCCCTGAAGCCTTGGAGGCGAGTTTACCTTGCTGCCCTGGCATGAAGGTTCATTTAATTCGAAATGAGCTGTTAATAAAGCAGCGTGCTGCGGGTTTGTGTACACATGGGCCCAGGAACTCTCTCATTCATTGCACACAGTACCCTTTGCATGCATCGTTTGTTTACCATACAGAACAATTGTGTAGCATATGGTTTACATACACATACACACACATACACAGAGAGAGAGAGAGAGAGAGAGAGAGACAGAACCTGCACTTCGTCTTAATGCTCTTTAGGATGAGCATGCCTGACAAAATGACAAAATGCTTAAACAAGTGACTAAGCAGTGCTGCTGGAGTTTCTAAACACTGTCCAGTCACGGTCCACCTCTACTATGTGGGTCCACTGTGGTGAAGTCAGAGACAGTAGTAGCTCATCTGTTGCTACAGTTCATGAGTTACAGCTCTTAAACGAATGAAGAAAACAGTTTTGTACCGTATGGTTGTAATGATCAGCGGCATTGATAGCTCTTTTTGGTGTTTCAGCTCCAATGGATTACAGTATGTAATTGTAAGTGGACTTGATAAAATTAGTCTAGTTAAAAGGAAGTGTACCCAATGAAGTGGCAGGTGGGTGTATACGATATGTTTGGGGGTCAGTGTAGTCAGCACTAGAGGTGGGTCATTTAATGGTATTTTTTCAGTATTACATCACATTTTCTAAGCATGTTTTGGATAAGATCAGTCCCTAAACATCACCAACTACATGATTCATTACAAATGGAACATAATTAGTCCTGTTAAATTGAATTAGTCAAAGTCCTTATGAAAATTTCTGTTCCTTCTGTGGCATATTTACAGTGCCATCCGGCAGTTATCTACCGCCACTGAAGACCAGACTTCTTTGTTTTTAAATGGCGAGAGACCAAAATACTTGAAATTGTAGGTGAGGTTGCCATTCCAGTTACATATTTAAAGTCTTTAATAAAATCTGGCAAACACCTCATAAATAGTTCAAATGCACAAAAAATGAATTTTAATGGCTTGTTCTGGCTACTGTGTCTGCATAGATTTCCACAATGAGGAAGCCTTTACCTTTTTCTTGAAGGGTGGGACTGTTTCTGCAAATGGTCGGCATGTTGTGCATTACAAGCTTTTCCTTTCATATTTCAACCAGTGATCAGTCTCATTTATAATGTCTAAAGTGCTTAATGTTTAAAGTGCACTGCGTTAAATATTAATGGTTTGTTGTATTAGTGGTTTTAATAGCAGTTCCAGAAGGCCTGTATTATGGAAAACAGTTTTTTCTTCACTGATTTTGACTCTACCAAACTAGAGTTTAAAACACAGTTTGAATTTAGCAGAACTGGAGTTTAGACTAACCTTTTTACCTTTGAGACTCAGCTGATAATTGAAAATCCTATTTTGTTACTAACAAAACAATCATAATACTACCGAAACTTTACCAAATATATGGAACTACACGGAAAGTGAAGAATATTTTGTTTGCCATTTTGCCATTATAGAGATATCTGGTTTTCTATGGAGAGCGATGATATATCAATCTCACCAAGTGACCTGGTTAAAGGCGACAGGGTGATGCTACATTTGACAGAGGGTGAGAGGGGGAGAGAGAGGGAGGACAGGATTCAGGGAGAGGATTAAGCTTTAATCCCTAGTGAGGAGATGGAATCTCAGCAGAGCTGGTGGGGTTCAGATGAGCAGGGTGAGTCTGGGTTTGCAGTACAGTTTTAAAATGTACCAGGGCCCTCCTTATATCTTCTACTGATGCATATGTGTTTGATCTCACTCTAGGTTGTGAACTACGCAATTGTTCACAGAGCAGACTAGTAGCCAGAACAGCCAGATTAACACTGATGGCCAGCCTAGAGAGGAAGGGTGTACTCCACAGGCCTTGGGCCATCTTGTCACACTCTGACAGTAATAGAGACAGTCTATGAGTGGTGACAGAGTGCACTTCAGCACATTCTCACAACATACTAAACGTTGCGCTTATCTGACAGATGATCTCACTAATTGGTGTTTAATTCACTCCCCTTTGGCACTCTTTAACTTGATGTAATCTGCGGCGAGTGTTTTAAAGAGGTTTGGTGAGATTGGAGTGGGTATTAGGGGAGTAGTTGCGTTGTCATGCATTGTTTTGTGATCTGGGCAGCCATCCTAATCCAGGATGATTTACATAACATAACAGTTTTAATCACATCATGCCACCAGTCAAGTGAAGCCGGTTCAGTGAATTACCTTCAGGGGAAAACTGCATCTGTCAATCAGATGGTGTTTGGAGGGCCTGTAGTGTTGGGGATTCGGACAGAAGACTGAGGTAAACTGTTTGCGACCTGTGTGTAGGGCTACATGTTGAGCTATAATGCATAAAGGTTGAGGAAGCAAGGATTTACCGATCAATGTGTACATCAGGCCTCTTTTTTGAGCTTAAAAGAGAATAATGTGGACTCCATTCAGTCACAGACACATCCTTCCATTCCTGTGTGTGTGTGTGTGTGTGTACTGGTATGTGAGGGGCAGACCGGATATCCCCGTACAGGATGGCCAAAAATAACAGGCCCTTCATCATTCGCACTGAATAAAACATAACTAAGAGCTTCCTCCATGGCATCTTTGGTGTCAGCAGTTCCCCCTGTGAATATGAATATCACATGCTATAGAGTAACGCTATGCTATTTATGGCATATATGTTCATTAGCTGTCATTTCCGTCATACCGCTGGGAACCATAACTAATGACATCAGAAGTAATGGACACATGACATTGACCTGTCCACAGCCATCAGTCACTTTAATGAGCAAAGTCTCGGCCTGCTTCCACTGGTCTTTTCGTCTAAGCCAGTGTTTGATTTCCTAATAATTGAGTCTGTTTACATCAGCAGCTCTTCTTCTTTCTGATCTCACGTTACCTGGTAATGACACACCTGAATAAGATCTTGAGAGCCCATGAGCTAGACTCCTCACGCTACAGATCAGTTTACACCACTGTGACTCTGCTTTCTTCTCTGCTCTGGATTAGGTAAAGATATCTGAGAACTGCTGCCTATCACTGTGCTCTCTGACCTCCTATAGGCCAAGGGCAAGCACCCAGTAGCCCAGTTAACATCAAATGTATCCTCTCCTTAAACTGTTTTCATTTGTTTAGTCTTCTGTGCACTACAGCTCATCACCTATCAATCACATGCCATATCAGCAACATTTCTTATACGTTTCTATTTTAAAATCTTATAAACTAGGCACCATACTTTCAGGCTTGGTTTCTTATACAAGACTAAGCCTACACTAGATTTTGAACGGTAATGAATAGTTGTTTTCAACAGTCATATGCAAAAGTTTGGGCACCCGTGGCATAATTTCACATTTTTCTTGACTTTCTATGTGAAAACAAGCTAACACGTGTTTTTTTTTTACATATTGGAATTGTGCCTAACAACTTCCATTAAAAACTGTGTCCATATTAACATTTAGAAAATAAAATCACAGCTTAAAGCATTTTTGTGCTATTAGAACCATTTTTAAATTTATTTTTTTATGACTTTGAACACTATTTTATAGACGATACACAAGACATATACAAGACATTCTGGAGACATATACAAGACATTCTTATCATTAATAAAAAGTGTTGGACTGCAACGCTATTGGAAAGGAAGATAAAGGTTACCAGGAACAATAAATAGTGATACATTTAGAGGGATATGGCTAATACAGAGAACATACAGAAGTATTGTCTCTCAGTATGGCAGATTGTGAAAGAGGGGTGGAGGTTGAGTGACACCAGGCCTTCTGAATGCGTAACGTATGTCAGCAAAGCAACATTAGTTCTGATGACAGTGCCTCCAAACACGGAACAAAAGCGGAAGTCATCCCTGCTGTCATTCTGGGTCACTTCATGGCAGTCTTGCACAACACCATTGCAGTCATTGGCAAGGTTGACATGGTGTTAGGGGCAGTCATTGTAACAGTCTGCATCTATGTAGTCCTGTGTCGTGCAGCTGTCTGCCAGTGATGCTGCTCGCTGAATGTCCGCACAAAGTCATGGCTGTTGCGTCACTCCACACATGTCCCGATCAGAATGGAAAGCATGCACAACATGGTGATCTTATATAGTCTTGAATTATTTGCATGTCTCATCATGTCTAACCTACCAACCAAGTTCCATTCCTCGTTGATTCCTTTTGAGTGCATTTTTTAAAGGATGTGTGTATACATTTTCAGAATTTAACTTAACATATGAACATTTAGAACAGTCCCTTTTACTGTAAATAATCAGTTTGTTTTTGATTTGTAAAAATCACATTAATCCATCCATCCATTCATCCAGCATTTTGAATTTTTAGTTGAAACTTTTTAGCTCCTTATCAGTTATGTGAAGCTATAATGTTGCACAGGACTAGTGTTTTAGAGTTACGGTTTATATTATTGAAAGCATTTAAACTTTGGAATGTTTCTTTTTAACTTTTGAAAAATAAAAATCCAAACTTTTCATTAGTAGTGTATGTGGTAGATAGGTCCACTTTTCCAGCAGGCCTTCAGACCATGGCAGTATGATCTTCCATAAAAGAGGATGTTTTTCAGCCCGCCATCCTGATGCTCTGCTCTCTGTAATCTCGTTGTCCACTCCTTCCTCACTCTCTGCAAAAGAAAAGAGCATGTTAGACTAGACAGCTCCAATCAGCACAGGCCTCACTCCACTCCCCAAAATACCCTGGCCTGTCAGACCACTATGACCATAGTGTGGAACAGGCTTGAAAAGGCCAAAGGCCCAGTGATGGAGAAGACAGTTCAGAGAAAATGCCCCAGTTGGAACTGCTAGTGCTCTTCTCACTGAACAAATAGCCGTGTAACGCTCTGTTTAAATCTAGGGAGGTGAATCAGCTAAATCTGCTACAAATGCATATAAGCCTGTGCATGCGCATGCATGCTCCCCATAATTAAGTGCACCCTTGTGCAGCTAGTCATTAACACATTCCCCAACACCATTATAATGAGTCTCAGTTTTTAAATGAATCACTCTCACACCCGACACAAGGCTGTTATCAAAACCTCGTTGCAGCCAAGACCCAAGCAGACATCCTTACTCTCCATACCTACAGGCAAAAACACCTTTTAATAATTAAAAGCTGTCAGCAATTATCGATTTTAATTTTGGTGAAAGTCTAATTCCTTCTGATACATAAGCACATGCTGTTGCACTGCCTTGTCCTGTTAATTATTCAGTCAAAGCAGAATTCAGTATTCCCGCCATGCAGTATTTCCGTCCAAGAGTTAATAGAACTCTGTCCCTTTTTCCCTCTTTCTCAGACGTGCTGTTACCATGAATGTTGGTGCACATGTATACATAGACTTACACTGGTGGGGAAAATACGCTCAGTGCCTCTAAATAGCTAAACAACACAACTCTTACATCAGATTTACAGTCGGACCTGCAGCTGTTGTTTTGACTGATGATGGTACAAAGCAGTCTAATGTTTTTAATTATCAAGAAATGGATTTGTGCAGAAATACACTCTCCCTGCGCCACCACAGGGCCGGTTTAACAGATTTGAAATTTGTGAGGGGTTGCAATTCTTGTTGTATAATGTGGTATAAACACACAGAATATCGAAGCCCTCAGCGACATCAGCATTTTGAACAAGTGAAGTTTCACAGATACAAGGTTCAGATTGTTGCAGTGCTGTTTCAAAAAGAAACTGGACTATATATTTATAGAGACTGGAAATATCTTCATAGAGCACACTGGATTACTACACCCCTGCCAGGTGTATGGATATGGAAAACTACTTGTAAAATCACAAAGTGCATGCTTTTCATGGGCAATAGATCCATGGAAGTGCTCTAAAAAAGGTTCTTGTTACATTAATGTACATTAGTTTAGATCATGTTTCATGTGAAACTTCCATTTCAGAGATACAGTATTGTGCATGTGTCAAAGACCACCTTTCATTTATTTGATATCTAATCTCCTACTTGCAGAGGGGAGGGAAAGTCAAAGCACAACAGGTGAGACACAGAGTTATTATGAATAATGAATATTTAAAGCTTTCATCATAATCAGGCTCCACTCTTGCTTCAGAGTGGAAAAACAACCATAAGTGTTTCTGTCCATCTCTTCACGGATGAGATGGACAGAAGACAACTCAACCCCAAGAGTCCAGAAGGAAGTTTAGATGTCATAAAGCCTTACTGAATAAATGAACCAGATATAAAAGAAAAATATATCAATCAAACTTATATGAATCAAAGCTTCTTGTATTCTCAGAACC
The DNA here is from genome assembly GCA_024036415.1 of Prochilodus magdalenae. Classification (NCBI taxonomy): domain Eukaryota; kingdom Metazoa; phylum Chordata; class Actinopteri; order Characiformes; family Prochilodontidae; genus Prochilodus; species Prochilodus magdalenae. The sequence goes on along the minus strand of JAMWET010000310.1, from coordinate 1,070,492 downwards.
ATGGACAGACCACCCCAGTGTCCAGACCTCATCATTACTGATTAAGTTTGGGATGTGTTGGACTGTGAGAAGCAGAAAATGCAACCAACAACTAAGACTGACTGGTATGGAAGAATATCCATCCAGATTTCATTGGACAATGGAAAGCAAGTCTTTAGAAAATAACAGAAGCTGTGATAAAGCCAAAGTGTGATTATTGATCCATCTGCAACGTTTCTCGTAAGTCCCCTTTTTGCTCTGATGAAGAAATTTGGTGAAATGATGCAATTGTCAATTCCTGGATATTACTGTGTAGACTTTTCCTTTATCTTTTGCCTGCATTTAACTATATTTCCTTTACATGCACTATTGTGTTTTCCATTGCATTCATAGTCAGATCAATGACACTTGTTTTCTTTTATCCTGCAAAGATTCACTTTTTAATGAGGCCTGTTAAAAGCCAGCTGAATCCTCACTAGAGCAATGTCTTTCATTTGTGTGAACTAGAGGCTTCTATGGCACTGGAGTTTAATAATTACACAAAGCATGAAGTTTTTTAAGGTAGTATTTTTTGTCACAGAGCTCTTATGACTTTAAATGAATATATTTTGAGGCTCAATCTTTTGAAATCAAATCTGACACAGCACACTATAAACTGTCATTCGTAATCCGCATTTTCTGCTTTTTTTTCTCCAGAGGCTAAAAAATCAATTACTTGTACTAAATTTCTGTTTTATAAGTGGAAAGTAAATAACTGAAAGGGTGGTCTGTAACTTTTAGCACAGAACTGTATCTTTTTATATACAGTTATCATCAAATAAAATAGCTACTCAATGAGTGGCACCCAGAAGGAATCAATTGACAGAAATGAAACTATGAGTATGCAGACCCCTACAATGACTGCCCTTAACACCACGTCAGCGTTACCAAAGACTGCAATGGTGTCATAAAAGACTCTCACAGACTGACTCATCTTTAGTGATGAGTCCCACTTTTGTCTTGGTGAAGACGATCTGTGCCAAGATGAACGGTCTGTTGTCACACATCACATGTCCAAAAGGCCTGGCATCACTCCACCTCCAGCCCTATCTGCAGGAACTGTGTGAGAGTATTTAGCATGCATGGGATGGATTATCACAGGACATAATTAGGAATCTCTACAACTCCATGCTAAGACGTCTGGCATGTTGCATTAGCAAGCATTGTGGTCCAATGCCACATTGAGAGACATTACTTCTGTTTGAGTAGTTCAGTAAATATTGCCCATTTAAGTCTAAATTTATTGTTCTTGGTTACTTTATCTTCCCTTCGAACAACATTGCAATCTGACATTCCTTCTGGGTGCAGCTGTTCTTTTGCGTGTTTTTATACATCATATGTGTATTTTTTATTATGTGAAAATTCCTTTTACCTTACATATACAGTATGTGAACATTTTCTGATAAGTGGACCCCTAGAAAGCTGAAACAAAATCTTGTTGCATTCATTTCAGAGATTTATGGTTTTGTTACGACAGCAATAATGTACTGAGCAATCCAGCCCCATAAAAAAAGATAATATCTTGGCCGAATGCAACAAATTTGTCATTTGCTTTATTGTTCCTTTGAGACCCGCCAAAACTCCAAGTTGTAGAGGTTATGTGGCAAGTGGAGATTTAAGATCTGAACAAAAGCCTAATGAGGATTTGAAGAAAAATCCTTAATCTTGAGTTGGTGAGTGTAATTGATGTTAATGTGATCTTTGGTAATTTTTTCAGTTAATCTGGCCTCTAATTGGCTCAGCGTCGTAGTGTAGGGTGCAGGCTGTGAGCTAATTCAGCATTCAGGGTACAGATTAATGCTGCTCTTTGAGGTGTGTGCCGGAGCCAGACAGCTAGATTAAAATGCTTCCAATGAGATACCCAGCCAATACACACATGCGCACACGCACACTTCAACACACACCCCTCTAGGGTACAGCTGAACAGCGGCTCCTCAGTATTCCTCTTAATCACATACAGGTCAAAGTCGGCCAGCCTCCCTGTTCTCCTTTCATCATGGGGCTCTCTCTCCTCCTCTGCCTTTAATCACACACACACACACACACACACACACACACACACACACGCTAACACACGCTAACACACACACACACACACACACACACAAACACAATACAAATGGAAGAACATGAGCTTCTGCAAACACTCACGTACAGCTCCAACTACCTTCCTCGCCTGACTGTGAGGACATTAATTAATTCCTATCCTACATGAAATAGGCAGTAAAAAGATGCAGGCTGAATAATAAGCAATCTAAGAGAGGGCGAAGGGATTGGAGAGGCGAAAAAAGAAGTGAAGGAGGCAGAAACACATGAAACACACATATTTCCCCCCCGAGCACTGCCACTGGCTCTTGGTGCATAGCACACAGGGCAGCGAGTTGAGTCACTCAGCCGAAGTTGGAAACACACGCACATGGTCAATCTCAGTACTACTGAGTCCATCATCAAGAGGAGTGTTGTTTTGGTTGGATGTTATCCTCCACATGCAGTCCTTATATGCAGCAGATGAAACTTTATATTTCTAAAATAATGTAATGCACAAAATCAGAGGCCTCCCTTCATTTAGTTAAATTCCAGTCAGCTATTTCAGGAGGTATTATCCACTTGCATGGGGAAGGGAAAAGTCAAAGGACAATAGTACAGGTTCAAGTTCAAGTCAAGTGGTTTTATTTGTCATTTCAGCCCCATACAGTGGTGTCTAGTACACAGTGAAACGAAATAACGTTCCTCCAGGATCAAGGTGCTACATGTAACAATAGACTACACAACACAATACAACATAAAGTGCACATGTGCAAGTGCGCAAGACAATATACTATAAATACACACGACCATTACAAGACAATAAACAATAAATACAGGGGAGGGGAAACAGTGCAGTTGGCCCCTAAGTAGTGGGAGCAGTAAGGTGCAGTTGTGCGTATTTGGTATAAATGTAAACATTAGACACTGTAAACACTGTACTTTGAATTTAGCAGCAGTACTAAGGTTATCCAGTTGGTAGAAGTCGGTGGTATGTGTGTGTGTTCAGTTCAGTCACTGATGTGTTTGTTTGTTCAGACCAGACTCTGTTTGTTCAGACCAGACTCTTAGGTGTTTCCTAAACTGGAGAACAATTTAAAATATGTCCAGAAATTGGACTTCTAACGAGATCTGGAAAACCACCAAAGCTATCAGATAACAGTACTTGAAGATTTCCTCTATAAGAGAAAGGACCTCAGCATCATTGACAGCATTTGTGATTACTTGGATCCTGAAAACGTCTAAAACTACTCCTTCATAGTGTGGAAAATTTTGAACAAAGTTTTATTTTCATTATTGTATAATTACTGCAAGTGTTTTTGTTAGCTTAGTGCACTCTACATTTACAAAGCAGCGAGTCGTCTTATAATGGAGCCCAGTATCACATTAATCTTGCTGCTTGCCTCTGACATCAGCTTTTTATTCTCCAGCTTCTTGTTCAAATCTAGTTTGCCATGTAACTCCCCTCTCCCTTAACTCTCCCCAGTGTTAGCAGCCACACAAATGTGCCGGGTGAGTTCAAACAAACATGATTTCAGACTAATACTAAGTGAGACTGATCATCCTAGTTATAAATAATGATATATTACACAGATCAACTCAAATGCTGATAAAGGAAGAAATCATTTATGGGAAAGCATAACTAAATCTTCAGCTCACATAACTTTGCTTATTTTTCATGGTTCAGAGCTGAAGTTAATAATAATTCAGTTCTACATTACAATCTGGCAGGCTAACATTCATAAGATTTAGATTCATATCCAGTAATTATAGTATTTTATGTAGCAACAAGTGCAGAATTATGGGGCTCAGGTCAGTAAATGTGCACATATTGCTGCAGGGGATGAAGTCAGCGTAAACGCATGATTCAGATCATGCCAGAAAATGTACTGTTTACTGTAACTTTTACATTTTCTATGAAGTGTATGTGGTTTTAATGTCCTGCCTGCCAATAAAAAGGACTTGTAATCTGATTACTGTCACTGGTCTACTCTTACATTTACGGCATTTAGCTGACGCTCTTATCCAGAGCGACTTACAAGGGTATTCATACTACAGGGAGGCCAGTGTGGTGTTAGGAGTCTTGTCCAAGGACTCTTATTGGTGTAGCACAGTATAGTCACCCAGACCAGGATTTGAACCCCAGTCTCCCACGTGGCGGTGGTTCCCTGGTGGGTAGCGGTGTTATCCGCTGAGCTACACCAACCAACACCACCAACATTACTCTTCTGTAATGTACGATTGCAGTGTCAGAAACAACAAGAGAAGAATATGAACTATGTTGTTTTACCATACACTTAGTGTATGTTCTCTCTCTCTCTCTCTCTCTCTCTCTCTCTCTCTCTCTCTCTCTCTCTCGTATATACATTTTGATAGCCTTTGTGGCTATTTCTTTGTATTTATTTATAGAATATTATTTATTTACTGTTGGTATGCTGTATTGTCCATTTGCATGTCCACCAATCCAAGACAAATTTCTGAAACATGCAAACTCCACTTGTCCAGTAAAGGGATTCTGTTTCTGATTCAAAGACAGCCACTGGCTTGCAAACTACTTTCTTGCTTTTTTGATCCTGAAAAATGCCTGTGCTAAGCGCTTTTGTAACTTAGGCCTTAAGCGTTCTGGACTTGCATGCTTAAGGAGTTTTCTTTAGAAAAGTAGCGTTCTCAAATGATGTGAACCACCCAGAGGGAGCAGATAAAAGGCCAGTAAAAATAACATTTGACTTCCATTATTATGCAAATGTCTAAGAATCCTAAAGCACCTCTTCCACTACCAGCTGTCTTGATATAATGCAGATTTAATGCAGCACGGTAAGACTTATCTTATAGAACACAGCTTTGGCTGGGGTTGGATTTATGATTGGCTTAAACCATGCCTTAAGTAAGCATCCCTGACATTGCATTAAAATTAATTACATAAATGCAGTTATGTTCTGAACCTGCTGAGATGTATAACCATAATAATTCACATAATAGAGCATGAAACAGCATTTCTCCTTTATTGTGCCTTTGTTTGAGGGCGGTTTAGAACGCAGCATGAAGTGAAGTGAATAAATGAGGCATGACTCAAACGCAACGCGTCCAGTCTCACAGGGGAAACCTGAGAGGCAGGCGGCCGAACGTCTCTCCATCCATTCCTGATATGCTTACAGTGCATTCACATCTGCACCAAACACCATTATCACCAGACGAGCTCCTTTTAAAATCCCATTGACAGGGAGACGAGATTATGATATGGGCGTGCTGGACTGATTTCAATTACGCAAAGAGAGAGGTAGATGGATTTGTACACTTCTAAATATACTGGGAAATATGTCATGGAAGGGGCAACTCTTTAATTAACAGTCATGGAAATACTCAAGCAAGGAAAGATGATGCTCCAGGCATGCTTCGGAATTAGTGAGATAGCAATGGAGAGAAAAGTGAAGGGCTGTGGGGGCATCTAATGAGATATCTTATTTCACCAGCTTATTTTCTTCCTCTCCTCCCCCTTTGTATTTGCTGGCTCACTTTGACTCCCTTAATATGTATTCACAAGAAAAAAATAAAAATAAACCAAAATAATAAAATAAAATAAAATAAAAAGTTGTTTGTCAAATGTGAAAGAATGCACACATTCAAACCAAGTGGTCTCATGGGTCCAGAAAATTATCACCTTTTTTAAAACATAAATATGATGGCAAAATTATATTTTCCAATGACTGTGAGAAACGTTCCTTACCAGCATTCAAAGTAATACATCTATTTCATAAAATGTATCTTTCTCGTTAATGAATTCAGACTTTAACGCATGCATGCTCTCTGATGAGGTATCAGAGAACGAGCGAAAGATGTTGACATTGCTGTGTATTGCTCACTTTCCCCACAGGGAACATGAAGCAGTGAAGCAAAGGGTGTAAAGCTACATAGAAGCACAATACTGAGTTGATGCTTCCAAGAAGGGCTTGCGGAGGTCACGTCATGACCTGTTTAATGTGTTTTCTGTGTTCAGAATCTTGCGCTTGCAGAAAAGGTCAAGGACAAAGGGGCTCATCCAGTCTACAAACACCAGATCATGTTCAGATAATCAGAGCCTCTGTCGAAATATATTTTAATCACCTTTAATCACCTTTTCATGCTAACTCATATTTCATTAGAAACGGTCTATCACCTCTGTATGTCTGTTTCTACTGCTGACTGCAAAGCAGAAAGCTCATTCATTATAAGTAATTAATGAGTCAAGGCTATTAGCGTGTGGTCATATTATCAACCATGCATTAAATAACCCAAAAGATTTGACTAAGAAAGAACATTAAAGAAAATCAAGTCAATTAAGTCACAACAGTGATTCTTAGATGTACTGTGCTAGGAGAGGACGGGCATCTTAGTCAACCAAGATGCCAACCTATTTCTCTAGCCTCTAAAAAACTACATTGAACACAACAACAACAACAATAATAATAATAATAATAATAATAATAATAATAATGAAGAAGAAGAAGAAGAAGAAGAAGAAGAAGAAGAAGAAGAAGAAGAAAAGAATCACCATCATCATCATTACCATCATCAGAGTCAGAGACACCTACAATTTTCAGTACACAAAACATCACAAGAAACAATAACATGGACTCGATGGAGAAGCAGTTTAGGCTTGAGGCAGGTTAGAAGCGAGTGTGCAGACGTATGTTTTAGGATTAGATTTAAATACAGAGAGAGAATTAGACTGTTTGGTCAGTGGTGGGAGAGAGTTCTAGAGTCAGGGAGCAAATCTATAAAATACATCAAAGCAATGGAGGTTGGATGGAGGCATGGTGAGTAGCCCAGCTGTAGAAGACTGAAAAGAAATCGAGAGGATTTGTAAGGAAAAATAGCTGGAAAAATAAGAGGCAGCGAGATTGTTACGAGGTTTATAGGTAAGAAGAAGAATTTGAACCAAATATGATACTTTACAGAAAGCCAGGGAAGATCTAGGGGAATGGGCGTAATATGATGATGTGAGGGGGTATTGGTGAGGTGACGTGCATCCGAGTTTCGGACCATCTGTGAAGGGAGGTTTGTGAACGAAGGAAGAGCTGATGCCAGGATGGGAGTTCCAATAGACTGAGAGAGGGGTGGTCTGATTTTGGTGATGTTGCCCAGGTAGAAAATTAGATTTTTAATTACAGAGTTGATACGGGCAGTTGAATCGAGGATGACTTTGGAACAGTGGGGAAGGAGAGACAGTTACATCAATTACAGTGTGTCTGTACTCCCAAACTCCTAAAATGATCTACATTTACTATTTAAATGATGTGCAATTTATTTACACAATGAGCCAATCAGATGCAAGAAATTGAGTACACTGTGGTATTTTAGAAGTTGATTAGTGACGTGCTCAAAGTTAAATGAATAATGATAGCTGCACTAGAGTTGCATTTGCTTATCAGTTAATGTTCACTTGTCCCAAACTACAGTTACACTCATCTATTCCTTAGCACTTCATTCATTCCTTAGCACTTCAATTATTACTTAGCAAACAGGGATATCAACCTTACAGTTATTTAGCAGCACACTAGTATTTCATGTGCTTTGACTTTAAAGCTCCAACTGCTCCAGCAAAAGATGTGCCTTGGGGAAAATCTTGTGAGACTGCGACAGAGATAGAGCATGTCATTTTCTGTTCATTTCCAACGCCAAAATCAAATTTATAAAATGTCAGTTAGTATTAAAAAAGTTGCTGGAATTTTGATCTGCAAATTTGATACTTGGGTAAAATGCTAAAATGCTACAAATGCTAAAAAAATGCTAAATGTCTATGTCAATATATTAAAAATGTATATTTGTGCATAGATTAATAGTAACTAATTGTGTGTTAAGATTGATATGGTCCATAAACATTTACACATATCCATCATGGCAATATGCTTTGGACAATTTCACTGTGTTGTTTTTCCTTTACATCTCATCTGTCTGAGTTGAACTCAAGTTCTGTCCTCTTCATTGTTGTTTTGTAGTGAAGGATGCTGCAATATAAATCCAGCATCCCATTTATGTGAATAGTTTAGCTATTGTTGGCATGAGCAGTATAATGATGACTGCACTGCTGCCAAGCTGTGGCCTAACCCAGCAAGCTATTTCTGCCTCCGGCACTGGGCTAGGGTATAAACTTATTTTGGTTCTGACAGTCTATCTAAGTACAAAGCTGTTATTTTACAAGCAGAGCTGATCAGAACTGATAAAATGTACATGACGGTTGGTGGTGGTCTGCGTATTGGATAAGTCACTGCATAAATTTGCCACCCTGGCGAAACAATCTACTTTCCCTTTGGTACTGTGTTGCTTTAACTTACATTAAAAGTTAAGAGCATTTGGAATCATCTATAAACCATCTGGAGAGATTTTTTTTAATTATTATTTTTAGACAGCGACAATATTAAGACCTGAAGAATGTATTAAAAATGTGATCGATTTAATGCTACAAAAATCAAAGCATGCATTAATAAAAAAAGAGGAGAGAGTCCTCAAGGAAATCTTTCCACTGCTCATTACATCTTTTATCCTGTACAGTATTGATTATCTGTTATGCTCAGCATTCGCAGCCCTAGAGAAACAAATTGCTGATCATACATTTTTTAGTAGTTCTCAATATACAGAAAGTCCATAATGGATAGATGATTTTTATACAGAAATGGCAGCTGCTGTGAGCTGTGCAGTGCACTTAACAGAGACCAGTACAGACATGACGTCTGTACTGGTCCATTACCACGTCAATAGCCACTCATTCCTTGCTCTACTTAACACTGTCTTAAGCAGCTGACCGAAAGTCAACCGGCCTACACACGCCCAGGATCACTTTCATTGATCTCAGTCCTTCCTGAGCTCGAGTTCCTTCACTCGGCCCATTCATTATTCACAAAAAAAGAAGAGAGAGATAAAGAGAGGAGGGAAAAAAGAGGATTTAACCATGAATCCCCTTTCTTGTCCTGGCCAATGTCATATGAGAGCAGAATACCAGCACTTAATCAACAGCGAATGACACCCACTGAGCAAAGTCACCCAGACTTAGCATCGACAGGCCTGTGAATTTTTTATGAGAAGACGCTGCAAGATCAGTAAAGCACAAAAGAGGGGGAAAAAGTTTCCTCTTGATCTTGTAAGTTTCACACCCTCTCTCTAAAGTACTGGTAGCTCCTCTCTCTCAGCTTGTCAGGTCCCATAAAAGAGCTTCAATAATTGAACAGAGAGTGAAGAGCCACAGAGGTAAAAAAAGAAAAGGTGAATGTTTTTAGCAAACTTCGGACTTAGAAAAAACAGACCTCAAGTAGCTAAGACAGGGTTTACATGTATGGAGAAGAGAGCAATTTGTATACTTTGCTCACCTCAAGAAATGATGTTCTCAGCACAAGCTATACAAGCTATAAATGCCTTTATGTTTGAGCGATTGGGTCAAAAGTACAAAATGGAAAAGTTATTCGCTCCAGACAGACTTTTGACAGACTTTTTCTGAGGATGGTAAAGTGTCCCGTCTGCTAGGGAGTAGCTCTGAAGCCCTGTTTGTTGAGATGACTTATGCTGAATGTTTAGTGAGAATCTGCTTTCAAGTCCTTCACAGACTGACAGTAAGTCCTGAAATAACTATGGGAGTTAGAGCAAAGCCCCCCATCTGTCTGTGATTCAGCTGAAATAAGTGCACGAATGACACTGTACTCCCTGAAGCGGGTCTCGACCCCAGCTTCATGTGACCCTCTCAGAACAGACAAATCCTCTGACGTGCAGGCTGACATTTGCAGCCTGGGCCCCAGCTGCGTCTGTCAGTGTTGCTGAGGCTTGCCGGATTTCATTGAAACTCACTTTGGGAGAATGAGCTGGGTTTGAAACGCTCCGTGATTGAATTTCTCCCTCCATTAGCATGTCTAACGGCTCAGTTTATAATTAGTGAGCTGGCTCTGATTGAAGGCCAGCGTGAAGGCCTGAAGGCCCTGCGCAGGTGTAGGCTTCCCCGCGGCCTTACCAAGCTGTTCTGCTCTCTCAGTCTGTTTAAAATGTTACGGAAAATCAATTTCTGTGGGCTTAACTTTTTTTTTGGGACAGAAATCTAAAATCGCCTTAAGCAGTTAAAAGTTGCTGGCTTTTCTGCATTTCGAGAAAATTGTGCTGTGACTGAAGGGATGAATAAGCATGTAATTTAAGTGGGTTTCTATTTGTGACAGCAACATGAGAGGAGAGGAAGAGATATTCTATACAGAGAATGTAGGATAACAGTATCTATGGTACAGTCTAAGAAGGTCATGACCTCCACTACAGTATATGAATAATATCCAGTGGGCAGATTTATATGCCTGTCAAACTATGCATCATTCTAATCTGCAGCCTAACTCCACTGTTCTAGAACATATTGTTGCTGTCAGGCAAAAGATCCAATATCTCCAAAAGGACATATATACATTTACAATGACGGTTAATATGAAGATATTCTTTTCTATGTCATTTTGGATTGTTTCTTTTGGTCTATTCATAATTACATTTTCATGCAAAATAAAGCCCCTAATTTCCAAATTATGTCTAGCTATAAAATATGGACATACAAGGCTGAAAAAAAAAATGTATGCAGTGGATAGAACCAGTACTTTTGGACTTGTTCTACTCATTTGTGACATAAAAATGTATCACACTGTAAACTACAACCAGCAATTTCCAATTCTGTAATTAAAAAATGTCAGCAAAAATAGATAGGCAAGAACTTTGTCCTAGCAATGACAATGTGCTATATATAGTATACATACAGTGCAGAACAAATGGTGCAGTTGCATGCATAAAACAAAGCAACAAATCTGCAGTGTCCGCAAAGTTGGGTACTCATGGTCACCTTCAGTAGCATCTAGGGAAAAGGGTGGGGTGGGGGGCTGGGCTCACAGTGTGTTCCATAATGGCTTTGGCCTTGGTTAATTAGTCAGGGTAGGGTTACTGTCCGGTGGACGTTCTTCCATCTACCCCAGGGACAATGGGCGGAGCTGCCTATGTGGTAGACGGCAATGCCCTTCACCCACCTCCTGGCCTCAGGAGAGAAAGAAGTACATCCCCACTGAAGGGACTGACTCTGGGGAAGGACGTGAAAACAATGAACAGCAAGGGCGCGCAGCTGGAAGTGAAAGAACATGGGCTAAAAGAGAAATTGGCTTGAAAGGGAAGAGGAGTCAGGAATAATAATGCATGGATTGACTTGGGAGCATCCGCTTTTGTAAAAGACACAGTTAAGCAAGCAAGGATAAAAATATAATGCTTACTTTCACCATGAGATAATTGCATCTTCAAAGTCATGTTTGAAATAAAGGACACAGGTAGCACTTTTTTACAGTATGTTAGGTAAAGTAAATAGCATTTGATGCATGTGTAACAATTACAAACAATATCTGAGGCATGTATACACTAACTTCTGTGAAAACTATCCCCTATGTACAGTAGTATTTGATAAATAAATACTGTTGTACGTACTGTCTTGTAGGTCGCATAGTAATGATACAACTATACAAATCTGAACAAAAACAGTTGGGTATAGAAATATAATACACATATAATAATAACTTATATACATAACTTAAATACAACCCTATTTCCAAAAGACTTAGGATTGTGCAAAATGCTCATGTTGGAACTTATGTTGATCAAAATCCTGTGTATATTGTTCACTATTATTCAAAACCCTCACAGAAGTGTGCAATTCATCCATGCCATGTGCACGAATGCACCCCCATACCATCATGGATGCTGGCTCTTACACTGTGTGTTGATAACAAGCTGGATGGTCCCTCTCGGAGGACAATGGCATCCAAGAATTGGTCTCCACCTTAAATGAACTAAGGCTCAGACAAGGCGGTTGTATTTCTGGACTCTGTTTACAGTACATATGGATTTTTCTTTGCGTGCTGGAGCTCCAGATTCCAGAACTTGTGGTTCCAGCAACGTAACTTTGAACTGTTGTACTATTTACCCATGCTGTCTTTCACATGTGAACCTCTCCTTATATTAACTTCTGAAAGAGCCTCTTTGGAATGCTCTTTTCATACCCAGTCATGTTACTGCGGTGTTGCCAATTAACCTAATTAGTTGCGAGCTTTTCTATTAGCTGTTTTTTTCTGTCTTGTTCCATTTGTGGAAAATGGGGGGTCTTTAAGCAGATGTGAATGATTGCCAAAAAGGAGTGACTGCATTGGGGCATGCCAAAAGTCATAGTGTGAAAAAAGTAGCTGAATTTGCAGGTGTATCCAAGCGTGCACTTATACGAGGCTAGCAGCAGTGGCAAAGCTTTCTGAAAACTTTCCTCAGAAGTGTGCCAGGGAAGGCATCCATGAAATCTGGCTAAACTGCACAATTCTTTGATGCAAGAGTGTCTAAACACTGTTGTCGCCAACATCCAGAAACTTGTGCTGTCCATGCAAAATTGAATCACAGCTGTTATTCATGCTGATAGAGGTATTACTTGCTATTAGGTACTCATTTTTGTCCAGTGAGCATATCCTGAATTCCTACTTAGAATATAGAATAGAATATTCTTATATAGTGAGTGACTGATATTATACTAGGTATAGTAGGTTATAGGTTATAGATATAGATATAGGTTGGTGTAGCTCAGCGGATAACACCACTACCCGCCAAGTAGCCACCACCACACGTGGGAGACTGGGGTTCGAATCCCGGTCTGGGTGACTATGCTGTGCTACACCAATAAGAGTCCTTGGGCAAGACTCCTAACACCACACTGGCCCACCTGTAATGTGATTAACCTTGTAAGTCGCTCTGGATAAGAGCGTCAGCTAAATGCCAGAAATGTACTAACTCCTTATATATAACTCCTGAAGCAGCTAAGGTGAAGCACAATTGAAGGAACTCCTGCCCACCACTTGTATTCCTTATATTCTTACCTGAGGCAGCTTGATGTGTCGATTAAATTGATTTCATAGTATTTCAGATTTTTTTTCCAATTATGCAAATAGTTTTGATAATCATCCTTGGTCGATCATCATCATCCAGTTCCATAAGGCCTACTGCACAGTTGTAAATACAGAGGAGAAACCATAGCACTATGCCTTTTACACGTTTGTGCTAGGTGATGGGATGTGGCTGTATGAACATATGCATGCAGTCAGTCCCACAGGAGAGGGTATTTCAGGATGACCACTCAAGGTCGTTCCTCAGGACAGCCCAGTTCTGAGCATAATCAACATACAAAAGGCATACTTGATTTGTGCCATAGTGAAGAAGAGAAAAGGTAAACAAACACTCATAGACAAGCTAAAGCGGATTTCCTCATTGATAAGCCAACAGATGTCCTGGAACTGTGGTTCCGCCCCATTGCTGGTGCCTTTCCATTTGCAATTTCCCAGCCTGCACTGCTATCCGGCCTATGGCATGCATGACAGGACAATGGCAGTTACGACCCATATTAGTCAGAGAGATATATGCCTCATCATCACGCTTGAAACCCAAATTGCTGCTTTGCATTAGAGGGATACAGAAATGCAGGCAGGAGGAGAGCCGGCATCATAAACTTGCAGCCTGCCTCGGGAACGTGGTCCGTAATTACCTCAGTGCTGGAATTGGCCGCTCCGTAAGATTAATAGGCTGCGCCACAACAAGAAGTCCTGTCATTATGTGGAACTGCCAGAGTAGTGACAGATTCATTTGAATCGCACAGCACTGGAATTGTTGGAGGAATCAGAACTGATTAAAGCAGGGCACAGAAATAAGCGGCCACAGCAGTTCCACTGTGAATGACCTCACACACTTTGGGGGCTAATTGCTTGGAGGATGGAGTTGCAGGGAGCCCCAGAGGAAGTGCTGAGCAAGAAGCAGAAGCGAGCTGTCCCGTAGGCTGGGTTTGCTGATAAACAAGTTGGGGAGCAGATGGAGAGGCATAGTGGACACTTGAGATGTAATGATGCACAACTACTAGGACACAGTATGTTTTATGGATTCTGAATCAAAACATGACACTTTTTCAACACAAGATGAATTTCTTAGAAGACACATGCATTTAAACACACACACACAAGAGTTTTCATGTCCTTTATTCACACTGCATTTGTCAGAAAAAAGCGAGGTACACCATGTTGTTTATTTTCTTGGAATGCTGGGAGGCTTTTTCTTGGGAGTAACATTTGTAATACATTTGTAATATTAATTCACCTGACAAAAAATCTGTCCCTGACAGCCCCTGTGAATGGATTACTGTCTTATACTTACATTAGCATGAATAACAGCTGCTATTTGATTTGGCATGGACAGGACAACACAATGGATATAGGCTACTCTTGGATCAAAGAATTCAGCTATTTCATTCACAGTATGGCCCTCGGCACGCCCTAATTTTCTACACATGAACAAGACATTCACTGCACTGTACCACCTTTTACATCCTGATCATCATCATGCAACACTATTACTTCACTAATACACTATTGCATCACTAATACTACTGCAGGAGCCTGATGTTACTATTTTCTTAAACAGTACATTTTTGTTATCTTGAGGAAATAATTTGTTGTTTGAGCTGCAGTTAGCAATTAGCATGTAACTCTACTATCAATTTATTTTACAAGAAGATCGTTTAAATGAGATTCCAGTTCCATCATCTCTCTGAAGAACTCAGCAACAGTGAAACTTATAGCTGGATCATAACACTGGTTTATCAATCAAATCAAATCAAATCAAATCACTTTATTGTCACATCACATTTTCACAGGTGTGAAGGTGAGTGAAAAACTTAGGTGCGTAGTCCCTTACAGTACTTCAATACAAACATATAAATAGACAATAAATATATACAATACTAAGCACTAAAATCTCTGTTTATACTAATTTACAGTTATGAATAAAAGTTATGAATAAAAACTATGATATATGCAGATGTACACATTACCATATAGCACTATGGTAAGGCTGAGGTAGATGAGACATGCAGGGTATATACAGGGCATAGAATATTATATATGTATATATATACACTACAGATATACAGTGTGGATGTAAGATAACAGTAGGTCGGTCTATATGTGCAAGTGTAAATATGCTAATGTAAAGTGCAGAGTGATGATTGTCCATGGAGATCATCGTTTAGATGGTTTTGGTGAGATGTGCTGAACCAGGTCCATATACCGGTGCATCAGCACTACTGGCTGTTTAGTAGCCTGATGACTCGGGGGAAGAAATCAACTCAGGCATTAGCAGGATTTACATTGCACCTGATATTCGGGGGTTCCCATGTTGTCCCACTAATCAGCTAACTTTCCATAGGAGCACTGATGCTGGACTCAATGTCAACAAAATGTTTGGTAATGCGCTTCTCCATTGATTGAGATCTAATACAACTCATCTTCTTTGGTTGGAGGAAAGTGTGACACTTTAATTTTCCGACCAGTCTTTTGGAAAATTGGGAAAGATTTCAGATGTGATACAACATATTGTAAAGACTTACAGAGGTTACCAGGGTTCAGTTAGAATTAATTTGCTATAAAGGATCATTCAGGTGAACCAATCTGCTACAGCGCCAGACCAGTGCTGCAGATTTTTATATGTGACAATTATCCTTAGACCAACATTTCACAATCTTATCTATAAGCTATCATATTTCTTGCCCAATCACAAACAGCAGAATGCGTTAGTCAGGATAGACAGAAGCTTACTAATTGTAGGTGAAGCAGCTAAGCAATCAGAAGATCACCTGGTCCGATTGGTTATTTAAGGTGTCCCAAACCCCCTGGAATCTCCTATATTTGACACAGTTCATTTAACAACTATGTTTACTGTACACTGTGTACAGATTTTAGAAAAAGCATATTTTAAATACAGCCTTTTCTAAATGCAATACAGACTATAGCGCTATATACTATACTGAAATACTGATACTTCGTTTCTGAATTCTGAGTCTGTATTTTTAATACTTCTGTTACATCCAAAACCCTTGTGATATTTACATGAATTGTTCCTAGCCATTTATTTTCTGACAATTTTTCTTTTTCAGTTCTGTGTTTTTCTTGTAGTTTGTGATTTTGTTATAATTGAACCCAGACTTTCTATCACTTTGTCTTTCTTCTGCACTAGGAACTGTACATTCAGTGCTAAATTAAGGTACCTATTTAACATTTTCTCTTCTTTAGAGAATAAGCCTGTAATGCTTGTAATGTTCTCCATTCCTGTGTTGATTAGAATTGGAAAGAATCATGTGCATTTAGCTCTTGAGGTAAACCAGACTAATCCCAGCAATCTCCCATTATCTCCATAAAGCAAGCTCTACTTCATATCAGATCTCTAGTCAACAAATCAGTTTTGGTTAATGACATTACAGTATTGTACAAATTAGATTTCATGTTTCATGCTGAGATGTGGTTCGCAGAAGGCAGCTGTGCTACTGTTCTCAATGAGAGAATTTCAGTAAACAGTTTCTGTTTAATAGTTAAGGGTGTGAAAAAGCAGACTTAATATAATCTTAAAGCATACTGAATAAAGCATTTCATTTTCCTACCTAATAATTGTAATGGCTAGATATTGGGAAGGGCTCCAAAAATTCCAGTGCCCAGGGGCCATGCACAACCACGATCTAGATGTATCTGGCTATATGTTGTTCTTACTAAACACCTTAATTCTCAGGATCCAGAGACCAAGTGTGAAATCCTGGCCTTGTTAAATACTCAGCTTTCACTTCACTAGCCATTTCAAAGTTATCATAGAATTAGAAATCTATCATTTCAAAGATGCAGTGGAGCTCATTCATGCTTTTATCTCCAGTAGGATGGACTGCTGTAATGGTCTTTTAACTAGAGTCCCCATAAAGACTTTTAAACAGCTACAGCTAATTCAGAATGCTTCAAAGTAGTTACAGAATAGATTTTAAAATGCTGCTACTAGTCTATAAAACACTGAAGCATTTTGGCCCGGAATATATCTCTGATATCGTCACTGTCCAAAGAAAAAGTATCTCCAAAATGGCAACTTTACAGGAGAGACTGACTGAATTTGAATGTAAGTGAATGGAACCAGATGTCTTTCCAAGTATATTTTGGATATTTCTGGTGATCCGTTCATCAAGAAATGTCCTCCTAATGTAAACAGCAGCTTGTGAGCAAATAATGCCAAAATGACCAAAATGGAAGTACATGGTTTTCATTGGACAGCGACAATATGTTTAATAATATAAACCAAGTACAGTAGATCTCTTAGATCTTAGTTAGCTAGTAGAGCCCAGAGTCCAAACTAAACATAGTGAAGCAGCATTTAGCTTTCACACTGCATACAACTCAAACTGCCAGAAGGTCTTAGATGTGCACCATATAACAATGTATATAACAATATATGTTGAAATCTGTGTTTTCCAGTGGTCTTTCTACAGCAGGGATGTCTTTAATGTCCATCATGCCAGCCTTGACCAACTATACCATGTTCTTGCTGCATCATCTTTTGCCATACCCTTACCTGTGCTTTATTGACAAGACTTGCAACACAGTCTTATCCAGTACCCATCCTTGCTTTCTGCTTTTTCCTATGCAGTCCTCAGGCAGGCTTGGTTTTTCACTTTGAGTTTATAGAAGCATTGTTCCTCTCCATACGGCTGTGAGGCACTATTGCATTAGTGTTGCATTGGAGCCGAAAGAGACCAAGAAACATACCAGCTCTGCAAGTGCTCTTTAATTGAACACAGCCCCGTGGAAGAACCAAAACTCTGCCATCTCTAGCCATACACCTCCTCTAAGTGGTAGACAGCAAACCCGCACAAGCAACCGTACAGTCCAGCACAGCAAAGCACAAAAAACATGTAAACCCATATGAAACTAAATAAGAACCAATTTACAACTTACTTACAGTCTCTCCTACTGCAAGTGTGGCGATCCCAAGAAGCTCTGTGCCTGTACACGGCGTTGCACACCACTAGCAGATCATTACAGTATGAAATGTGCTATATAAATAAAATATTGCCTTGCCATTAGGTCTTGTATTTAAAAAATAATAATATTAATATGCATTTTGTGCTGTGATGTACTGACAGCCTGTTCAGGGTGCTCACCGCCCAGAAAGCACTGGGATAGGCTCCAGCACGCCCTGTGACCAAGAAGGATAAGAGGTTTAGATGATGAATTCATGAATGAATGAATATTGTGATGTCCGCTCAGGTTTGTCCTCAATGGGTAGAAATAAATCTGATATGCAAACTCAGTGTAACCATACATGTCAAGGAAAGGTGTAGAAACGAGCAAGAGAAGCAAACTAATATTGTGGAAATGGCATGAACTCTCTTTCCCTCCCTTCACAATAGCACATGAAGGTGTGGGGTTATTAAAAGCGGGCTTCTCCCCAAGGTTGGAGTGTGCCATATGTGAGCAGTGACAGGGTAGATATTTCGGCTGCTCCTGGCTCACTGGCTCTCTCATTACGCTAACATATTGAGTCATTTAGGCAGGGCAGGCCGAGAGCAGGGTATATACGGCTCTAAAACAAATATGACCCCAAGGCTGCTTCTAGGCATCCAGTGACCCCAGCACTGTTGGAGAAAGTCATTTCTTTGGTCTAGAGAAGAGGAAGAAGTGTGGGATGTAGAAAGCGTGACATAGACATAATGGCATGGAAAATGAACCACACTCATCTCACACTCTCATCCAAGTGAGTTATCATCTCATCGTGGAAGGATGCACAGAAACAGATCTTTTCAGATTTGACCTTGAAAATAATATATTTATCTGTTAATGAGAGTTTGGTTTGACTACCAAACCTTTTGATTTGTGCACAGTACTGTATATACAGTGTTCAGTACCGACATTATTACTTATTAGATCATAGAAGGCAGGTAATAAGGTTACAAGTGCAATAATCATTGCCACAACAGGAAGGGGTCAAAACACAAACTGGCAACATAAGAGGAAAATCCATAGTCTAGTTGGACAAACATCAAAACCCAGGAAAGACTAACACAAAAGGCTAAGAGCTCAAATGATCAAACACAAGATGGGAGCTGGCAGCAGAACTTCATATAGAACCATTACTAGAGTAGGAGCAGCAACTTGGAAAGTTGGGACCAGACCAGGATGGGAAGCAAGCACAGGAGCTGCACAAGAAACCAGCATTGGAGTAGGAGAAGTTCAGAAAGCTGGCACCAGAGCAAAACGGGAAGCCGGCACAGAAGCTGCAGGAGTGGCAGCAGCTTAGGAAGCCAGGCACTGGAGCTACTTGGAGAACTGAATCAGCCTAAATCTTGTGTGGCACTTCAGCCCAAAGTGCTGCATGGAGCCAGCACAGGAGCTCTGGAAGCAGGAAATGTAGTGATCGTGATGCAGGAACTGGAACCATCCAAGACGCAGGAATCACAGCAGTCCAGGGAGCAGGGACAGGAACTGAATGCAGAATAATTACTAGGGGAGAGATAGCACCTTGGAAAGTTTGGACTAGATCAGGACAGGGATCAAGCACAGGAGCTGGAACTTGGAAACTGACCCCCTTTTAAAATGAGGAGCCACCAAAGAAGCTGCAGAAAATACCAGCACTGGAGTGGCAGCAACTTGGGACGCCAGGCACCATAGCTACTTGGAAAACAGAATCCGCCTAGATTCTTGTGTGGTACTTCAGCCCACAGTCTTGCATGGTGCCAGTACAGGAACTCCGGGAGCAGGAAATGGAAGTAAACCTTTCTTAGCAGTGATTCAAAGGCAAACTGGATAAGCCTCAAGGACATTTCTAATGAGTTTGCCATCTCACTATGTGAGGCCCACAAGTGTCCCATATAGTCTATGGTAGGTCCTTGCAGTACTGGAACCATGAGGGCCAATTTATCCTCCTCGGACTGAACCACCCTAGGGTAGGACAAATAACAGATGCACAAAAAACCACAACAGCTCTTGCTCCCCCTGGTAGAAGCGGGAATGTACAAGCAATGAGCCCAGCACCATGGTTTGCTTGTGCACATTGGCATGCACTCAGTGTGTGAAATACCACTGTAATATTTGGCGGTGTCCCAAGTCTACTCACTCGCTATAGGGCAGCGATGCTAGCTGGGTTTAACAATTCTTCTTCTTTGGTAATAGACATTCACACATTAATTAAAATAATAGACATCCTCTATTTTGTCTTCGGTTTAACTCTATTTACACTTTAGCAGGCAACAGAGCAACAACCACCAGTCACTTACTATAGGAGTACATGACTTGTAGCCATGATTAAGTGGCAAGTGACACAGTGATAGAGCAACAAGTGACAAATCAGTCTTGAACACACCCACAAGACACAAAATTCACTCGGTCCTGGGAATTAAGGCTTTCAAATTTACAGATATGCTACAGCATATTGTAAAATATCCCAGGCATGGTTACAATTGCTAAACTATGAAGAACCAACTGAACGAACCCATTTTGCTACACTGCCACCCTAAGGGAAGGTGCTGCACCTGATTAGTTAAGAATATCAATGAGATCAGTTGCTTTTCTGTGAGATTGTTTTTGAGCATCTATTTGACCTTAACCAACAACATAAGGTTATAACTAACCCCTCAGAGTGTCTTATAATCAAATCTCTTGAGGGTTAGTTATGAATTCCATCACCAGCATATATTTTATTAAACAGATATTTTAATAAAATCATGACTTTAATCTTATTTGTATTTATATTAATATTGGTGTTTTTTAAGTGATCAAATGCCTACTGTCCAATTAAAAACACTTTTTAAATAAAATCTATCTCAGGTGCCTAAGACTTTGGCACAGTACTTTAATTAGTGACAGTGGGACCTTAGAATATGTCCTATAGGTTACTGGAAGTGTGTGTGTTCATGCTGATCCAAATAGATCTAAATACACCTAGAGCAGTTAATGTACCCTGAAATATAACACCTTCAGCATAGTGCAGCGTATGAGGGGTTTTGTTTCATGTGTCTAAGTCGCAGTCAGCATAAATCATGAATGAAACACCGCACACATCTTTTCTGGACTGAACGCATATAACAACGGAACCAAACACAAAGTTATTAAGGAAAGCACTCAACCAACTGAACTAGCTCTTATCAAAACTCCTTTAAATATTAAATAGAGAAGGGGCTCCGCCAGGGCAGTTATGTGTCTTATTACTGTCTTGGACTGCAATCTTAAAATTGGCTCAGCACTTTTATGTGCAATTTCACTAAATGTAAGTATTTATCTTTACAGAGCACATCAGATCACACGTTTCCCCCTCAGTTTGGGGTGTATTGAATTTTAGTTTTCGGGAAAACAATTTTAATCATAACTCATCATGTTCATCTGCATTCCTCCATCCAGGGTCCATACTCGAAGGGAGGGATGAGAAGTGGTTGGCAGTGGGAACAGCCCAATCCATCTTTTACTGACCCTGCTTCAGCATGAGGCTACTCTATTTCCTCCAAGCTTACCCTGGAGTCGGGGTTACAACCCCAAATCCCAGCAGTCATCAGCATGACACACTGTATTATATCATTAATGCATAGACCTTCGATTAATGGCAGGGCTAAGTATCCAGCAGCCCTGGTCCCTCATGCATAATCCAGGCCTTCCCACACCTTTAAATATTTCATACCCAGCCACCCGTCCACTACTAGCCCCTCAGACAGGCATAATATAGCCCTGTGAGTCTGAAGCAAGAGTGCAGAATTGAATAGACATCGGCACCACCAGGGTATTAATAATTGTAATAATAATAGCAATAATAATAATACATTTTATACAGACAGTTACTTTCCAAAGCTCAAGGTTGCTATAGAGAGGATACAAACAAGGCCAACAAGAATACCACAAGGAAAAAAAGGAAACAAGAGAGAGCATAAGGGAGAAAACAAGACAGAGCAGAACAACAACAAACATTAACAAAAACAACAACAACAAGGCCAGCAGGAGAAACAACAAGGCCAGCAGGAGAAACAACAAGGCCAGCAGGAGAAACAACAAGGCCAGCAGGAGAAACAACAAGGCCAGCAGGAGGAACAACAAGGCCAGCAGGAGAAACAACAAGGCCAGCAGGAGGAACAACAAAATATGCAGTAAAACAAGAATCTGTGATTTGTTAAATGCTTTGAACATTTATTTTATTATGAAGAAAAAATACAGGGGTTGGACAATGAAACTGAAACACCTGTCATTTTAGTGTGGGAGGTCTCATGGCTAAATTGGACCAGCCTGGTGGCCAATCTTCATTAATTGCACATTGCACCAGTAAGAGCAGAGTGTGAAGGTTCAGTTAGCAGGTAAGAGCACAGTTCTGCTCAAAATACTGCAATGCACACAACATTATGGGTGACATACCAGAGTTCAAAAGAGGACAAACTGTTGGTGCACGTCTTGCTGGCGCATCTGTGACCAAGACAGCAAGTCTTTGTGATGTATCAAGAGACACGGTATCCAGGGTAATGTCAGCATACCACCAAGAAGGACGACCTCCACCAGCATCACGTAGTGACCTGGCCACTATCCTGCAAGAAGAATGGCTTAAAATCCCTCTGACCACTGTGCAGGACTTGTATATGTCATTCCCAAGACGAACTGACGCTGTACTGGCCGCAAAAGGAGGCCCTACACCATACTAATAAATGATTGTGGTCTAAAACCAGGTGTTTCAGTTTCATTGTCCAACCCCTGTATATTTCCATTATTGTTTATACAAATGAGTATATTTTATAAATACGAACAAACTTTTGTAAAACAAGAGCATCCATTAAAGTCTTTAAAGGTAATGTTGGTCATCTTCACTTTGCGCCTAACTTCATGAGGAAATTCTCAAAAAAAGGACATTTCCAACACAACACTGTTCTGAACTGGGCTGAGCTGCATAACACTGTTCAGCACAACACTGATGCTAGGCGTATTGCTTGTGAGCACGTCGACTATTTCATTTTAATCATTCTTCTAAAGAGCTCAGTGACATGGAGATTAATAACTGGCTCATAACATTGATTTATCAGTCTGCTCAGGATTTAGCTGATCCTGCAGTGTTTGTGAAGAAGCCATTTGGTTAGGTATTGCATATATGCAGCTGAGACTCAATACAGATTCTTATTTTCTGTATTTGGTATACCTTAACAGTGCAACTCTAAATTAAAACCTGAACTGCCTGATATCACACTTTACACAGCACATCTGCACATTTAAAAGCAAAACTGCATGCCATGAGAGACCTGCAAAATAGATAGCGAGGCTTATCACCTGATAAAGTTTTGAATCCTGATACACTGTTTTGAACACTGCATGCCCCCCACCTCCTTTACATAACAACTAATACCAGAGTACGTTTTTCTGAGCATATTGTGGATATCGTGAGGATTTAAAGAATTTTGACCAAATGCATGTTTTATTTCTGAGATTCTGTCAGTTCTATTGTTGGAAGCTTGAAAACTGATGATACTGGGAGTCCAGTACTGCATAATTGGTCCTGCTTACCTGGATTTACGAATGCTCAGTATGTAAACAGAACACTACACGCATATATGTTGAGATGCTGCAGTACATTTTTGTTGGTGATCTATTTCTATTCCAACTTAATATAAATCTATTGATTATATTGATTATGATATATATTTTATCATGTTGTCCATCCCTGATGCACATTACCAATACCTGTCAATCACTGCAGGAAGTACAGTGCTAAAAGAATAGATGCTTCAGTTTTGTCATTCATACTTTGCCCAGATTATAAAGGTTTATATAAAGAGCACACAAACACAAACAGGCACATGGGTTTCATATTTTATTCATTACAACTTCTCTCTCAAAAAACATTCAGCTCCATTCACTGGCTTCTAGTAATATTCCAGTGAGGTTCCTAGTCAGTGAACATACTTCCAACACCAGCCTGAGAATAAATGTGTGCATAGAAATAAACACCATGACTTCTAAAGTCCTTTTTGAAGCGTGCAGCAGCTCTGTGGGCTTCTGTGTGTGACAAGTGAGAAGATTGATAAAGTGTCAACTATTAAGGCAACATTAAATGGCCATTAAGCACATGATAGACCTTAACCATTTTCATTATAAACACTTCTACTAAGCACAATCCAATAATATAAAACCAAGCAAAGCCCTTTATCAGTCATGCAGAACTGATTTCTCCATTTCCAGAGGCACATTAACTGACATCTGCAAACATGGAACATTACATGTTGGACTGTGTTAACATCTTTGGCTTAATTGTTTTCATTGTGATGTACAGTGCTGTGTAAAATTGAGAACCCTTCTGGTTATATAAGTTCCAGTCAAAATAACCAGTAAATACAAATTTCTTTATTTTTAAGCAGTTTTAAGAAAAAAATAAATAAAGCAAAGACATGTAGTCGTATGAAGAATAACAAACACCCCGGACATATTAACATTATATGGTTTGAGAAAGAAACCATGAAAATCGACAAGGCTGGCACTCCGACTGAGATGTCCAAACTTTTGCATACAACTGTATGGTTTCTGGTGTTTTTTGAAACTGAAAATTGAGTTGGCTGTTGATATTTGAACTGCAAAACATATACACCCGTCCCTTCAGTGGTCCTTCAGAAGCTTTGCAAACAGCACAATCACAAAACTACAAAAAAGTGTACTTTACATTGCTGACAAAAAGTTAAATAAAATATCTTAATAAAAAGCGCAAGTAAAAAAAAAAAAAGAAAAGTACACACACAGTGTATCTAACATTGTTAACATTTTTTAACAAATCAAAACAAATCTGACTCTATGTCAAGAGTAGATACTTTACTGACCCTGACTCGGACAATTCTAACACGATTTATATCATGTAGTTGAAATAGCTAAAGTCAAACACTAAGATTATCTGGGGGAAGCCATTTCTATGCAATTACTTTTTAAGTCAATGTTCAACCAGCGAGCCATATTTTCCTTTGTTTCCTGGTTTAAACTGAGGAAAACAGAGGAAAGGCATCATTAAGCACTATTACAGCTTGAGCAACAGAAGTATCTTTCCAAACAAGAGCAGACAATATAGTGGTAACATATATTGACCATCTCTTGTTCTTGACAATATGTGGTATAGCATCTCCTTTCCCCCCTGTCCACTGCTTGGCCATAAAAGCCCCCTAATGTTGAATGGCTGAAATAGTGTTGTGTGGCCTGGTCCACACGATACTGGCTATATTTGACAAAGTGTATTGGATTAAGATTGGTTACAACACCTTTAATGGCTGTTCTGCCAGGAAATCAAAGAGATTAAGATTGGTCTCTGACATATACAAACACGGTACTGTTTTTGGTGATGTAAGGATGTAGTATAAGAATGTAGGAAAGACAAATGTAGAGCTTTCTGGAAGTACTAGGTAAATGGACATGTGTTTAGGTAATAGGAAAACAATGGACTCTGTCCACAGGGCTATAACACCTCCTAAAATAGCACCATTTTACATCCATCTCATTTTTATGAGTGACAGCACCACACATGCAGTATTTGCTGCTAATAATGAGAGGACAGCTGGTCTTAAGCTCTGCTGTATCCACACTTAGCTACTGATGAAACAAATGGAGGGAAAGGATTAACAACACCGCCACATAAGCAAGCAAATATGCACGCACACACACACACACACACACACCCAAACACACACACACACACACACACAAACACACACACACACACACACACACAAACACTCACAAACACACACACACACACAAACACAGAGACACACACACACACACAAACACAGAGACACACACACACACACACACACACAAACACAGAGACACACACACACACACACACAAACACACACACACACAAACACAGAGACACACACACACACACAAACACAGAGAGACACACACACACAAACACAGAGACACACACACACACACACACACACAAACACAGAGACACACACACACACACACACACAGATTAATATAAAAAATGCTGGAGACTTACACTGAAATGCCAATTTATGTGTCTAACAGCCTTTCTCTTCCCCCCTATCAGCTAGGCATTAATCATGCTGTGTTGTCGGAGTACCACTGACACCAGCATTATTTTCCTGCACCCTGAAATGCTAGCATGCAGTGAGAAAATTAGTGAAAAGCAGTGAGCAGCTGTAGGCTTTAATGCCTCTGATCTAGCACTGTAACTGTAAGGCACTAGGACAGAATTTGGTGTTAGAGTGGCCTGTTCTAGCCAATGATCAGTAGCATCCCACTCAGAGCGCCAGTGTGTACTGAAGCTTAATGGGGCGAAACGCTTTCCTGATGGAAGACTCATCATGGCTTTTCAACATTTCCACCATTTTCCAGGCTGACCATTAAACAGTGGTCTTACTGTTGCTCACATCGATAAGCTCATAAAAAACACCCTCAGCCCAACAGCAATGAATTGCTGTTCACACTAAGCTTGAGAGAAAATGTGCCAGGGACACTGTGTTTGTGCCATTATCCATATTATTAAACTTAAATGATACAAACCACAGGGTCAAATAGCATACAGCTGCAAGAGCCATAAACATGTTTCAAAAGGTAATGAACTGGAGCACAGTTATGACTGGGGTAGCGTGGTGTGGTGTAGTGTTTTCAAACACTATTACTGTTAATCCATTATTGATGATATTATGTCTGAAGCTCCGGTTTTAGAACAGATTTATAGTCTTAAGTTCTTAAACTACAGATGTGTTTTTAATGGTTAGGCAAAAGATCACATTTGCACAATTTTCACCCCACTTTTTACCCCAGAAGCAGACAATCCATACGCAGTGTATAATTTTGTTATGGCTGCATGGCACATACTTATGGTACATTTGAAGCTTGAATAATGCTAAATATTATAAATAAAACTAAAACTAAATATTTTATCTTAGAAATGTTAGGAACAATATTTCTGGTTTTCTGTGACATGGACCCTTAAATCTAGACTGTCAGACCACCGTTTAAAGTCTTCCTTTTTACTACTTTGCGACGACAGGTGCAGGATCATAAATACTATTAAGATGGGGAGCGAATGGGAGGGGTTTGGCCACGGAACTCTCCAAAGTGTAGATAAACTGGCCATCACAGGCAGTCTGTGGCAGATGAATTTGGCACAGCCACTCTGGAGCCTCCTGCCAGCTCCAATTGCACTGAAAACGCTCAGGGCTATTCTCATGGCTCGCCAAGTGCCGGGTTATTTTTACAACCTGACTATGGGCATGTCATTTATCAACAACAAAAAAAAAAGTAAATGGGTGCAATGCATAAACGAGACACGGTGTTTGTGGCACAGCTTTGAGGACATATATTATCTTAAACACAGGGAGTGATTGGGTAGAGTATTAACAGCAGCGATGCATGTAACAACACTCCGTGTAGTAGCTGCTGGTTTGCTGAGCTCTCTTTGTATAGTGCAGCGCTATAGTCATCAGTAACAGAACTCAGTTTGACCCATTTACACATATAAATATTATAAAAAATCTTGACAAACAAATTTTAAGTAAATGTCTGCCTAATAGCATTATTTAAAACATGCATAGCAAAGAAGCCCTTGTTTGGGAGTTTGACTGTCAAAGAGGTCATCCGAGTTTGACTCTGGAATCCTGGTTGTAGAAGCCCACCTGCAGCAGAATGATGACATCGATCAAAATCTGGACGCCACCGCACACCCAAAACTGCATGGGGCTTTCGTTGATCACGAAGTATGACGTCTTGAATATGTCTCCAGCAGTCCACAGGAGCACCATCTTTACACTGATCAGGAAAAAAAAGACAGAAAAGAAGTATTTTATAGTCAGATCATAAAGAGCATATAAAAGCACTGACATATAAAAGTCATTTGACTATTAAAGCACATCAGAAGTGGGAAAGAACCAGAGCTGGCTATAGTGAAGGCCTTATTTGAACCATTTCCAACTAAATGAAGTCCCAAGACTCAACATAAAAAGAGATTAGAGTGATTTTCTCTCAAACTGCATCTCTCGTTCGTTTTACTTCATTTGTAGGGAACGCCACATTGTAAAAGTGTGGAGGAGAAGAGTATTTAAAAGCTGACCGACTGTTTCCTCAGAATATCAATTTCCCCCATATCCAGTATAATCACTAATGAAGTGCTTTGTCTCAACAGGAAATGTTTCCAATCATGCCAATTCTACAGCATAATTACACATAAATCTGACTGAGCAGTCTATGAATAATTAAGAAATGAAGCAGGACAAGAAAAAACGTCAGCAGGAAAACTCGCACTCCTTGTAGGAGCGACCTATCCACCACTTTATCAGTCAAACTTGTTATCTTGGCAACTCCAGAGGTTTGACGAATTAAGAGAGGACAGCCTCCTCACCTCCATTTGCTGCGAACATCAATACCTCATTCTGGCAAGCCCTCTGTGGACCTCTCTAGGGTAAGTTATGCAGGAAACCGCTGGGGAGAAAGCCTATGAATTTAAGTCATAAAGCAGATGGGAAGCCTATCACAGTAGTTTCAGAATCAAACCCGTGTGCATTCTGCCCATGTAGCAAAACTGCAAAACAAGCCTACACATGTGATTTATGTGCAGTACACATACAAAAATGCAAATCTCTCCATCATACAAATGCATCTGAGGGAGGATCACTGAGAAAACTGGTGGAGATAATGAAAATATGGCTGATTACACATTCTTATTGATTTACTGAAGTCTGGACCAGGGCCAGTTATAGATGAAATTTCCTGACCTCTTATGCTGCATTCAGTTATAGTTGAAAGTTGGGTATTTCTGAGTTGGTACTCCTGACCAATCTAAATGCATTCTAGTTAGGCCTAGTGACAAAAGGGTGTGGTCATGAACTATGTTAGCCTGCTCTGAGAAGACGTTAAGCACCCCCTGTTGGAGCGTGAAGACAGTAATTAGCTTAATATGCACATAACATGACTTTTTTTTAAAAAAGGTTTATTTATGCGGGACTCAGACACAGTCTCAATCTTCAAGTCCAGGCTTAAAACAGGCTCAGTCAAACTTTTGGTATTTAGTTTTTAAAGTAAAGTGTAAGTGTTTGGTAAGCTGGGAATGTTAGTGATGTCGTCCTGCTGCTCTTCATGTTCACTCAGGTTTGTTGACGGTGGAGCAAAGTGGGGCTGACTTCTCAGGGAGCCCTCATGTCTTTGTGACCTTCTGGGTCTCCCTTTAAGTTATGCTGTAAAAGCCACTCCTACTGGAGTCACTGCTGCACTCTGTTAACACCATATAGTGTGTTCAGATCTTCTGTCAGAACTAACAGTCTGTCTGCTATATTTGCTTTGACTGTGTGCTACTGCTTGCATTTAACCACCATGGCGCTCCTGGCTGTCCTGCACTGTGGAAGCTTGGCCTGCGTCCTGCTGACCTGTCCGATGACCCAGCTATTTAATTACAGACTAATCAGACATTTATTATTCTACCTTACAAAACACTGAACACTTCTTTCCTTTGCTCGTCTTGCTATCTGGTGTTGATCCGAAGAGGATGGGTTCCTCTTTTGAATCTTGGTTCCTCTCTAGGTTCCTTCATTTTAGACTGAGGGAGTTTTCCTTGCCTCTGTCACCCTTGTTTTGCTCACTGGGGGCTCGGACACCAGATTCTTTGTTAAGCTGCTTTGAGACATCATCTGTTGTAAAAAGCGCTATATAACTAAACGTTGACTTGACTTATTGCACTTGTATTACAGCCAGTCAAAAGCATGACTGTCTCTGCATTAGTTCTAAAAGGCCTGGGTGGTCCAAACCAATTTGGGCCCTGCTTTGGTCATTGCTATTCGCTTTTGTGTTTCTGTGGATATATTTTGAATTTGAAGCTCCAGGTATTGTAAAAAATGTGCACTGGAGACTGTTTACTTACTCATGTATAGAAAATCCACATATATATAAGTACATATTTATATATATATATATTTAGCTTTATAATTCTTTATATAATTTATTCTACCTTATTAATTTTGTCTTATTATTTTTTATATTTTTATTGTATCTTGTCCCTTAGTGTAAAAATTGTTAACATTCTGCATGCTTGTTATATGCCACACACGTTTGACTAACTAATGCAAATTCCTTGTATGTGTGACATAATAAGTGAAATAAGAGATCCTGATTCTGTGAAAGCTGAGAGTAAGGTGGAATTACAAAGCTAAACACAAATAATTTTTTAATTTAATTTTATTGTCAATAGATTATTATTTTTAAAAATATATTTTTGCATTGCTGTAAAAAGGCTAAGTTTTTCCAAATGTTCTATACATCAAAGATAAGATGTCCATAAACATGACTGGTCCATAAACATGTTCCATGCCTGCTGTGTGCTGGTATGGTTTCCCCTTAACTCTGTAATTCTGTAAGTTACATCTCATTATTTGAACTCAGTGATGTAGTCCTCACTGGGTGATGAGTTGTCCTCGCCTTAGGCAGATGCCATCTTTGCCCATTTAACAGGGTGTTACAGCATTGGTTACGCTGATTTGAAGCCTGCACTCTTACTGATGAGTAGACAGCCTTGTTATTGTTGTTACTGCATTGTAGGACTGGAATAGGTGGACTGATGACTACATTGCTGTCAGCAACAGACCAATGCCAAGACATTATGTGACATAGCAGATTCGGAAATGTAAAATGTGTCCCAACACCCCACCTCCACACACCTTTTTTGTACCCATCAATGTACAATGACATAGTTGTCAGTCAACCAGGACTGATTCCAGTCCTTTTACCTAAAATATATGGATGTCTGTAGCAAACTGATGTTTATGGGAAATGACACAACTTTATACATATCTGAAGAGGATCTGCGTTCACTACTACAGTGCCATTAGTTAGGAGAAACGTTGATGTTTGTATTGGCTCATAATTTATGTTCATTTTAGCATTTTACCTTTGACTGCGCTGGCAGGTGTTTTTCTATATCTATGTTGCCTGATGTCACCCTCAGGAATTCTGACTTACACGACAGTTAATTCCACCGAGCCCAGAGTACAGTGGAATGCAGCATAATAACAAGGCATAAATTAGCAGCAGTGGGTTAAAAATATGCTCTTGGCTTTCTTTAACAATGGCAGCAGTTACAGCAGGTTTTACGAAGGCCCTTTAAACACACTGGTACCTTTAACACTCCTTCAGCATTTCTACAGAGACTCCTATGACATTGAGTTTCCAAGCTATTCTTTTTTCTGAGTAGATTCAGTTTTGCCCCTGTAGATTGTTTGGTGGGAAACAAAGCTCTTCTTTGATATTGAATTTGCATTTCCCTTTGTCCTCCACCTTACAAAGCACACCCCAATTGGAATGCAGCTCTGTGTGCAGTTTGTGTACAGTCTGTGCAATTACTTACTGAGCATTCATGTTAGACACATTGTGAGGTCTTCTTGCGACTGTATTAGGGCACACTTTATGCTAAGACACATAAGACTAAACATCTAACCCAGTATATTTTTGTCTTCTCAGCTCACACATCTATCCCTCTGTAGTGGGTAGGTAGAGGGAGTACATTCATTTCAGCCAAACACGAGGAGAGAGAGACAGGAGGTGGATGAATGCCGACCATCCGTCAGCTGTCAGAGAGAAAGGACTGATTGACTCCTTAGCATCCTGGGGGTCTTCACCGCATGAGGAACGAGGCTTTCGTATAAACGAGACCCAGAAAATCGAATGCCTACAGTAATGGACCAGTCCATTCCTCCTGGTCTCCTTCATGGTGCATGCTCATTCAGTTTCCCATGACCTTGACTTGTCAGTGTCCTTGACTTGTTCTTTTTACTCACTACTGGCTTCACTCAAACATTAAGGGGACAACTGTGTATTCATGGTAAGTGCCCCATCTCTGGAGGCCAGGACTCGTGAAGTGTGGTAATGTGAATTTAAAGGATGATTACCTGTCTAGTTCACTGACAGTGGCTTTAAATAGCTCTGCTGTCCTGCAGTAGGCATGGGCCTGCTAGACCACTAAGGTCATATTTGACAGATGCGGAATGTGCCATAATGGCAACAAAAGATTCTGTGCCTTAAACTTCAAGCACAGCTGGAGAACTAACAGCAGTCAGCCTCTGTTGGAGATTCCACTGCACTTTGCACAGGCAAGGATGACAAAAAGGATAGAACTAAGGTTCTGAGGTGTTTGACTAAATGATGTTAACATGCATTGTACTCCTATTATATATCTGTTTCTACATCTACTTTACCAGTTACCCACCTGCCTGAATGTGTTCTGACATTTTGATCTAAATGCTAATACTTAAATGCTACGAACTGGTTTCAAGTGAAGGTATATGCAGGTGCACGAACTTCCAAACAACACACCTTTTTTAACACACCCCTCACTGACCCACACTGGTTTAGCACACACTCTTGGGTATTAAGATGCCAAACGGCTTCTTTACAGTAATGCCTTACAGAACTGCTTTTGGCTCCCTGAAGAACATGTCAGTAGAAATCTTGAGAAAACATTCAAGCATCTGTAACATTGATTATCACAGACATTAATTATGTCAGGTGAGGCCAATCAGTCTCTGAGTAGAGAGATTTAGAGCCATTTCTGTCATTTGTGTTTACACACAAAGGAATTTGAAACTTTCTGCATGTAACCTATCCATGAAGTGAAACACCCATATATACACACTATTAAACACACACACTAGGGGGCAATGAGCACATTTCCCTGGAGTGGTGGGCAGCCCTATCCCCAGCACCTGGGGAGCAGTTGGGGGTTAGGTGCCTTGCTCAAGGACACTGCAGTACACTCATGCATGTCTCAAATTCAACAAAGCGAAACATATCAGGGTGTAGAGCCAGCACTTTCTGTGTGCTATAGGGTTTCTATCACCACAAAATCATGTTTTCTAGCACTGAATTCCTTAATTCCTGTATTTTTTTTAAAAGTAATCTTGTGTAATGATAGAATTACATCACTATCACTGCTGTAGGAAACAAAACACTGATTCTCCATTTCTGATATAATTGGTAAATGTCTGATAAAAATTGGTAAAAATAAAAACATATGGTAAAAAATAAATAAATAAATAAATAAATAAAATAAATTATATATATATATATATATATATATATATATATATATATACACTTTTTTTTATATACGGTTTTGGTGAAATGCATACAAACAAATGGTAACTCCAGATCTGAAAAAAAAAAAAAACATAAATATATACATTTAGGGGAAACACATCATTATTCATACCCCAGACAAGTGAGAGAATAGGCTGGCTTCTTTAAAGAACTCACCTTTGAAACATTCTCTAGGGAACTCAAAGTGATTCTTCTATGGCACAAAGACTCGTTCATTTAGCTTCTTTATTTTCAAGTGTACTTGGAAATAACTTCTAGCTAGTTGGAAAAACATCCCAATGGGCTCTTTATGGAGCTTCTTGAGAGGATGTCAAGAGTGTGCAACCTGCATCAAAGCACAAGGTCCCATGTTCATATGCAAGCGTACTTTTGACTAGTGCTGTGCACTTCCAATTAACTGTACAAGTACATAATGAAAAAAAATATATTTTGATGAACAGGAAAACTGCAAAACTGCAAAGCCTTTTCAAACTGTTAATTCACAAAGCGCTGAAGTGCAGAGCTGTCCAGGGCTGTGCTCTGCAGGGACATTCCCTCTTTACTGTTCTAGTGAAATCAACCCATGTGAAGGATTTATGCAGAAAATGTGCCCTTTAGCTCTCATCTGTAAGCCCTCATCCAACCCACAGCCCAGCCACATTAATCGCTCTCTCCTCCTTCTCTCCCTGCCCCTTCTCACTCTCTGTTTCTTTTCATCCTTAGTGTGTGCTGCTATGCCTCAGAGACTGCAAACATCATTAACAAGGATGAAACATTAAAGAGGTAATTAACGGGGGCGGGTCATCTGCACAAGAGCAAAGCCACCAGCGTGGCATCACAATGGAGATGTAACGGCACTTAAAGGTTGTTCATCTCACACACTTCCTCACTCAAACTCACACACTCTCTCACGGTCTCATTCTCTCACACAAAAGACTACACTCTTTTAGTCTCTCTCTATCCCTCCCTCGCTTCCTCTCACCTCTGTGGACTGATAGGAGAAGAATAAAATGCTCACACGTTAGCCAGGCCTGGGGGGGAAGTGAGCAGAGTACAAATGATTATTGTATTGATTAGGGATACTGAGGCCATTGGTTCAGTGCTCATGTGCTGCACTACACTTTCCTGCACTCAGCTGTAACAAGTTCCACATTGATCCTCTAAGACCTGACACCCACAACCACACATACATACACCGAAGACCAGAGAGGGAACACAGAGCAAGCAACGAAACAGGGAGAAGAAGAGCTGTGAACTAGTGAAATAATACCACTGCATGGCAAAGACATAATGCTATACTGCAGTTGTTCTGCTGGATACTTCAATTTCATTACATCATGCAATATATAAGGTCCCTGAACAAAAAATCAGTCACCTTGCATGTTTAAGGTGGTTGTAATTTAGGCTGCAGTAAGGCTGCTGCAGATGGCATTGCATGAGGATGCTGGGGCTATGACACCTGCATTGTATGCAAGAGGATTCATAGATTGAGTAGAGGTGGTACAGTGCAGTAAATGTCTCGTCCTGTTCAGTATGTGGAAAATGGGTTTCAAAGCAGATGTTAATGATCGGCAGAAAGGAGTGACTGCATTTGTGCATGCCAAAGGCCATAGTGTGAAGGAAGTAGCTGAATTTGCAGGTGTATGGAAGCATACAGTCATACGAATCTACCAGCAGTGGCAAAAATCACAGTCTACAGGAAATTCTCCTTAGAATTTTGCCATAAAAGGCATCCACCAAACCTGGCCGAAGTAGGATGTTTCAGAGTCATTAAGTTCAATAAATGCATCGTACCAACAATACAACAATGTGATGTCATGAAACACATATGTACTTTGGAATACTAGAATAGTTTTTAAATAAAATATTCCAGTACTTTAAATACATAGCTAACTTTGTTCTATGGGCTCAGTATGGGCTGCATGGGGGTCCCAGAGGACTGGTTTGAGACAAAGAAGGTTGGAAAACAACCATATATAAATTATAATACCAGAACATCTTTGCACCTGTTACATTTACATTTACATTTAAGGCATTTAGCAGACATCCAGAGCGGTTGAAAAATCTGTTGGATAATATTCCAGTTAGTAGGAAGTTTAGAGCCTAAAACTCACCACGAGCTCAGACACTGCCCGAACAGGGGGCCAGTGCTGGTTACAAAAGCACCAGAATACACTTGATGCAACATGATTACAGAGAGCAAGCGTTATTTACTCACTAAAGTCATTTACAATAGTCAGATCATCTGAAAGTCTTGATTCATTCAATCACCTACAGGAAATCTTATCTGTGATTAGTCAGGACGCTAACAGCCGCTAACAAAGGTGATTTGGTGACCAGTCTGAAGCTAATTAGCATTTTTGAAGCCTGTTGCAAAATCAGGATCGCAAAGTCTGATATCATGATAAAGACTAATAATCATTAAACCTGAAGCTCTAATCTAAGAGGTAAACTAGTATAAAACAAGAACGAAAAAAAAACACCTCACACAGACAGAAAAAAATAATGGCTAGCAGAAATAGGGGATAAAACAGTAAGAGGGGGATGGGACTGAAGTGGTGTGTGTGTAGTAGTAGCAAGTCTAATAGAGCTTTGATTCTGTTCAGTACAGACTGAAAACTGTGAAAAAGCACTCTATCGTCTACTGCCAGGGAGGCAGATCGTGCAGGACATTACACCTTTTAATCACAGACTTCAACTTTTTGCCAGTCCTTCACAGCTTTTCATTTAGTGAATTTTTACAAAGTTTTGTCACTTTGTAAAAGAAAAGCAGGAGACAGGAGGAGAGAGGCTGATACGCAGTGAGAGCCGCAGCAGCACACTTAATGAGCTGGAGAACTCCAGCAGGGCCTGCAGCACAGCAGGAAACAGGGCAATGAGGGAAGAGGGTGGGGACGGGACAGGTGTCAGATGGAGAGCTAAAATGTAGAAGACGTTTCGAGTAAGAATGCAGCAAGGACCTGCTTAACAGGAGAACAAATGATTCTAATGTCATTTCAGATGGATTTTTAAAATTGCCCGAGCTGATAAAGGGATGCAAACATGGTTCCTGCAGACCATCTGTACTCAGCTGAAACAGGAGCATTTTAATATCCTCTCTCCCTGCACGGCCTAAAGCCAAGATCACTCATCCGATGAGAAAAGATTGCTTTAAAAGGCAGTTTGAACAGTGTGAACTCTCCTGTTTTAGAACTTTATGTATGAGCACTTAGTTGAAAAGTGGAAAGTTTAGACCCCTTGTTTTAGTCTGTTACATCATTTCTTTGCCTGAGACAGGCATATATGGATACTATCATAACACGCTGTTGCTGGCAGTGGACCGAAGAAGGCACATGTCAGTGTATTAAGGATCTGGGAGACCTATATGGACTATGAAGACAGAGTTCTCCACTGGCAGATGCTGGATGACGAGGGACTACCAAAGATAGCAATCGTGTCATGCTACACTGTCAAGGAGCGACTGAATGGCAACAGGTCATCTTCAGTAACAAGTCCCGCTTTTGTCTTGGTGGAGAAGACTAACAAACCTGTGTGTGGTGGCACCGTTATCAGCACTAAGATGAAGGGTTTGTTGTCATGTGTCACATGTCCAGAAGGCCTAGTATCATTCCAGCTCCCCCCTGCTAAAATCTGCAGGAACTGTGTGAGGATATTTAAGATGTATGGGATAGATTATCAAAGGACAACCTTAGGAACCTCTAAAACTCCATGCCGAGATGTCTGGCATGTTGCATTATCAAACACAGTGGCCCAATGCCATACTGAGAGACAGTACTTCTGTATGTGTAGCTTAATAAATATTGCCCATATCAGTTTGAATGTATCATCATTTATTGTTCCTGGTAACCTTTATCTTCCTTCCTAATAGCAATGCAATCCCACACTTGCTTCTGGGTGCAACTGTTTTTTTGTAATGATGAGTATATATCATATTGCTTTATGTGCCACCTTATATCTTTAAATACAAAAACTGGGACTGTATTATCTGTATGATTTAAATTTTAAACTACTTAAATGTATTTCAATTTCTTTTTTTTATTTCATGTTAATGTTGTAGTTGCATAGCTTACAAAGTATTTAAACATTACAGAAGATTATTAAAAATCATTACTGAATCTTCAAGGTTTAGAAAGTGTCTTGCTAATATTCTACTACCAGAATTTCAGTGATTTGGTAACAGCATTCTTTGAAACCGCTGTCTACAAAATTCTGCAATTCTTTAGTCATTCCTATGGACAAAGTTAGATCAAAAACCATCTGTCATGATGCCATTGAAATTTTCGGCGACCTGTATATAGACGGTACATTTGCTCTTTTGAAATATTGCAGAGTGACTGCAATATCCCAAAGAACCACTTTTTCAGGTATCTTCAGGTGCATAGCTTTGCCAGACAATGCCTCCCATTCCCCAACCTACCGTCCAAAAACATAATTATTTTTATTTTGGAATTAGATCCATATGTAAAAGGGGCAGTATGAAAAATATATAAATCAATACAGGATATTAACCCCCACTCTATGCATATTACCAAACTTGCATGGGAGGAAGACTTAGAAATTACACTTTCAGAGAAGACCTGGCATAATAGCTAAAAACGCCTGTTTTTGCATTAGAGATGGTCTAATTCAGTTTAAATTATCCATAGGCTACACTACTCAATTGCTAAATTGTCAAAAATATATCCCGGGACCAACTCTGAATGCCCAAGATGTCATCATAGTCCAGCCACACTAGGCCATATGTTTTGGTCCAGCAATTCGCAAACTTGTTTTTGGCAAAATATTTTCAAATCAATTTCTCATATATGCGGTGGACAGTGGACCCTAACCCTATAATTTTGGGGTCTCTCCAATAGATTTGCAATTTACTGCCCTTCAGGTCAATGCTATAGCCTTCATAACACGAATGGCCCGGAGACTGGTTCTCAAGGAATGGAAATCGGTGAAGCCTCCGCCATTTAAACACTGGGTCTGAGAAGTACTTACCATGATCCCACTGGAAAAAATGAGATATAACTGGACTGGTAGCCGTAACAAATTTATCCGAACATGGGTTCCTTATATTGAATTTGTTGACAGTATATCTCTCTGATATTTGACATTGCATATTTGACATCTCTCTGTATGTATTGTATGTATTGTGTGTGTTATTATTTTTTATTTATTTATTTATTAGAAATATTTTAAGCACATGCTTATAAATGTATACAGTGAATGTGCATGACTGTATGTATATATATATATATATTATATTATATATATATATATATATATATATATATATATATATATATATATATATATATATATATATATATATATATATATATATAAATATATATATATATATATATATATATATACACACACACACATACATATATGTGTGTGTGTGTATTCTTCTATTTGGGCTTTAAAGAGGCAGTGATAAAATGGAGCTGTCAACAATCTCGAGACAAACCAGCAAGTTAAGTGAAGAGGTATCAGTGTTAATAAATGAAGCTATTTCCGGCCAAAAGATTCCACAGGGATGCTATTCTACCCCAGCAAAGGACAAAACAGCTTGTGAAACAATAACACAGACTGCACATTGTGCATATTGTGGCTGCATAATGGAGTATTTTGTGCCATGTCTTCTCACATGCAGACATATTACACAGATTTCTTCAATGCTTGTGCCTTAATGCTTAATGCTGTCTTTTGCCATTGTCTGCTGCCGTACTAATTTAATGTGTCAAATTTCCATATTGTTCCAATGACCAATAAATGATCACATTTCTCTCCTCTCAGTACAAACTGTGCCGCCCTACTCTTGGGTAACACTTCTATAAGCATTCCCCTCTCCAATCAGAAGGCTGGTATCTCTTGCCCCACCCACACAAAACACTTTCAGAGAAAAAAGATAAAGCTATCCCAGTAAAGCTAACAAGCTAGATCACCTGTCTGTGGCTCCGCCACCCTTTCATTTGTTTGTGAATTTTTGTCTGACAAACAAGTACATAGACAATGCCTGTGTATGAGGCATTGTCTATTTACTTGTTTGTCAGCCCATCTGACTGCACGTCTGTTCGTCTGTGCTTTTGCATGTTGCTTTGTCCAACCATTTCTCAACCGTCCATCTGTCTATCTGTTTGTCCATAACTTATTCCGTTCAGTTACCATCATATAAAGGCTGGATAATGGGTTTAGTTCTCTAAGTAAGGCAGAGTTTTTAAGTGGTGTTTAATTATATTTATATCTATTTTTCACCCAAGCTTTACTGAATGTTTAATATAACACTTAAAATTCGAGTCGTACACATTTACTCTGTGCTCCCTGGAGCTTTTAAGGAAGACCTGGTTTTAAAAGCTAAACTCTGAAATATGTAATCTGCCATACACATAGTACTTCCACCCACTCACAATCCATCAAATGCATATGCAAGAGGAAAAGAAATGCATTTTGTGATGTCTCATGTATATGACCCATGACCTTCATGTTTAGTCTCATGCACCAATTACATATGTGATGCATGGGAAGAATGCAGAAAAGGCTTAGTACGTAGCCCCTGAATTCTGTGTCTTGCAAGCGTTCACTCTGTTTTTCTCCATTAATCCAGTGGAGGAATGTGGTAAAAACTTCAGGATGCTTTAAAAAGTTTTTAATTAAATTGACCTTTTTTAAATTCACTCATCATTGCAGTTTTTACATGACATCAAAACAGCAATATAGCTGCCTGCTAGTGCTGATTTCCTTCACAGCTCATTACAACATCAGAGCAAAAAAAAAAACTCCCAAAGAAAAAGAGAGTTGTGGCAGGCAAAATTCAATAAGCTAAACAAGGTGAAGGCTTGAAGGATTCAGGGCGGTTTTTATTTGTTTACCTGGCAATGTCAGAACAACTTCTTGCTCAAATAAGCTAGCTAGTTATGAAGCTATAGAGACAGCCTTGAAAGCGCTTTAAGAAGAAGCAGGAGAGACATCATAACAATCCCACCCCCCACTCCCAATCCACCAGTCCCCAAATTACTACACATTTCCCATTTCTGCCAAGAGGGGGAGAATAAATCAAAAACCCTGGTGAGAGGAGAAAAGAGGCTGTGCTTGAGACAAAATATGAAATATGCATGTGGATCGATCCAGCTGTCTCAAACACTGGAAAGTTTGCTTACAACCTGAAAGAAATGGATCAGCTACCTCAGAAACAAAGGGGAGGAGAGAGAGTAGAGAGAGACGCCATTTAGAATTCTCTAGAAGAAAGTAAACAAAACCTTGAATACAGGATAGATAGAACAGGAGAGTGGTACTGGAGACGGAGAGGGAGAGAAAACGAAAAGAAAGGTAAAGAGATACTATGACAGTGAAAAATCTACTGACACATAATGAGGACCATCCTGCATATGGATAACAACAGCACCAACACTGGGTTGTGAACTTGAACTGTCCTATACGTACAGTTTAACCAGACTTCTGATACAGCGGCAATGCGATTAGGATGCGGGTGGAGTGAAGAGCAGGCTTTAAATCATGCCAGAAGGTGGGCCTGGAGACAATAACAGGCCCGCAGGTCCATGATAATCGACACATTTCTTCTTCTGTATACAGGTGGTGTTGTACACAAACCCATTAAGCGGAGTGCTAATGTCAAACATGTCTGTCTGTCGGAATAAAACAGATGGTGGAGGCGCTCCCTCGAACTCCCTCTCCCCCTGTTGTCGTTCCCAAACTCCTCTGTTCTTTCCCCTCACTCATCTCCAGCACTGGCTGGCTTTGGCCTGCAGGGGCTATGAATAATTCTGGTGTGTTTTGTGGTGCATGGGTGGAGGGGGGAGCCACAGTAGCAAGCTGAGACTCTAATTTAATCACCGAGCTGAGGGTGATCAATTGGGTCCAGGCAGGAGGGCCTTACCTCTCTAGTGCAACTCGCAAGGGGCCTGGCTTCAACCAGCACCCGCTCTCACCGTGCTAACGAACCCTGACACGTCAGCCCACTCCACACTGTTCTGCTGCACTGAGAATGCGTGCACTCCAAGCACAGTGAGCCTCCATCCTTATCACTTTATTCACACAGGCAGGAGAAGCGAGACGAGCGATGGCAGTTGGACCACTGACGCCTGTGCAGCGTGACGTGGGACATCATTTAAAAAGTCCAACAGCATCTGGCAGTCATTTTAATATTGTGCAAGAGAGGTGAACAACCTTGAAACTCAAATTTGCAAAACTGTAGGGATTTGCACACACCGGCTCATTTTAAAAGTTGGGAAGAGTTAAGGTGAGAACTACGGGTGCGCTGGTGCTTCTACCAGTCAACTCAGTACAAATAAACTTAAATAAATGGAATATAGCATACATTTCTTCAGGTTGAAACAGGACAGCCATGTCATGGTCATGGTAAGACCTAAAATCTAATGCTCTCCTTTAATGCACTTGGTTTAAAAAGATGCTAGAGAAAGCAAGTTAGGTTTTCATCTCATAATCCTATAATATCTGAACTGAAATGAGACCTAAACAGCTAAGGATACATATACACTTTTTGTTTTTGATCTTTGCTTTGAGCAGGCCTCTCTGAAAGCTGTGATCAGCAGGAAACAACTTGCTTTAAATATTCACTGTACAACTAGAACACACCACTAGATAAAACACAAACTATGTCACTCATTAGTCATTAAGTATGCGAATTGCCAGTGAAGTATTCTAATGTTTTACTTGGAATAAGTAATCATATTTCATTAAACGTTTTACTTTTCAGTCCTGCTCTACAAATAGTATGCTAGACACAGTAGTGTATGGACCTAGCACAGCCCTAGCTCATTAGCACTGTATTCTGACAACTATTCCGTCTATGGCAAGGGAACAAATCTACATATCGTTGTTGTCCAAAGAAATACAAGTATCTCTAAGATGGCATAGAGGATTAGGCAAAAACCTAATTTCATTGCAATGGCAGTCAATAGAACCAGACTTTAAGCAGTTTCAATCAGTACTTTTCCCCACAATGTAAATGGCGGTTTATTTGATCAAATCATGCACATGCACAGTGATGACATGGCTTAAAGACAACACAGACTAAGCACATCTGTCAAAGTCTTATTTCAGCATGCCAAAAATAAAAGAAATGTGTACATAATAAAAAAATCTTTGTAGAACTAAAATCATGTCGACATAATGAAATCCTCAGTATGTGGTTCAAGTCTACATACAGGCACAAGCTCAAGTTCAGGCAAGTTAAATAAATTTAGAGTTAGAGTTACAAAGTCAAAATTAACGTAGCCCAACTAAACACACATTAGTATGTGTGGGCATCTCATTCTTGAACTGAAGAAACCTAGAACCTTTAACCCTCTTCTCACAGACTACAGTCTCCACTAGCCTAGTTGGGCTTTCTCCGTTCAAGAAGAAGACTGATAGTCCACATCTGAGTCTCTGATTAAATTAACCCAGAGGTGTCAGTTTCTAGTCCTGGAGGCCATAGCACTAATGAGCTTAGAGTCCTCCCTGATTTAACACACCAGCCATTTACCAAACTCTGATCTGAATTGGGGTGTCAGGACAAGATAAATCCTAATGCAAGCTGTGCTGTGATGTTAAAGATTTAACCAGCAAAGCAGTTTCCACTGGACTGGTCACACATCAGCACAGGTAGCAGCAGTGGCATTTACTCTGCACAGAACAATAAACTTGATATGCATCCCATGCTGTCACTTTCAAGATGCCTAATATACTGTCATATTGCACATTACTATCAGTATCTCTCACAGTCAAGCACAGTATACCAGTTTCAGACGGATTCTGCTCATGTGCAAAAGTGGTGTATTAGCATAAACAAGCAGATAAGGCCAGTGCATGGAAAGGCATGATCTATGCTAGTTTCCCAAACTGGACCTTTGTCTGAGCCGGAGTATACTTACACTTGTGTAGAATGGTGGGAAAGAAATCAGTCAATTATTACATGCTTTGTACTAGGATAGGCTACTGTAACATAGTTTACACAGACTTCCTGTTATATATAGATAGATTTTTTTCTTACTTATACTGTTTAAATCTTTTAATGCTGTAGCTATGGTATATTTTACTGATCTTAAATTCTAGAGTAGAGATATCTACTTATGTTAACATGCAACCAGCTAGCTCAGTGTCTCCCGTCCTGTCTTTAATACCATTTTGCACCTTAAGAGTCCATAGTGTAACTAACTGTTCTGTCAAGTCTGCCATATGAGTGGATGAAGAAAAATCACTGCCTGCTCTTGGATACAGAAAAACATGTAAATAAAAAAATGCAGCACAAAGGAGACTAACACTGGCATTGGTTTCCACTGGTGCAGACACTCTTGGCAAGTAAAGGGATGAAAGTCACGATGAACTCACAATGTTTCTTCTAGACTGGTAAGTAAAGAGGGGGAAGTAGAGTGGTGTGAGGAGGGACTGCATAAAATACGAATTCGATAGCCTGTGTCACCTTACATATTGCACCTTTAAACCCTGCACCTCACACATACATACCGCATTTTAAAGACTTATATGCAGTCTGCATTGATTAACAGCCTCTCTACATTAATTTCATCATCTTGGATGCATTACGACTGCATGCTGCGACCACATCAAAGCTAAATTTGTGCTGCATCTGCTGCTGTATGTACATCTGGCCCTTTAAAGTGATACATACACAAGCATGTTATTTTTTGTACGCTTTGATGATCCTTTTGGGAAATTCAGTCATAATCAACAAAGATATAAACACAATAAAGGTGATGTGAGCAACTGCTGATGACACATGATTGTTTGTGACTGTATGAGGGTTAAAGAGCGTATAATGTATACTGTATATGACACGAGAACATCCAATGTGATTAAGCGCGTGTCTCACTATGCTGGTAGGAATTATGTGAATGGGGGTCCATATTTCAGCACTTCTTCATTACCCCTTACGGATGACTTACGAGATTTAATTACCTGACTGCGCAGCTGAGCATGGTTTGATGAGAGCATGGGGTAGATAAACAAACACACATGCACACACAAGACAAATGGCTCCCACGATTTGCCACAACAATAACAACAACAGCTCAATAAAGCATCTGTGTGTCTATGTATATATATGTGTGTGTGTGTGTGTGTGTGTGCATGCTTGTCCAAGTACCCCACAGTAGTGAGTTATCTCCACACAACCATAAGCGAATCCATTATTTT
This sequence comes from Prochilodus magdalenae, assembly GCA_024036415.1. Classification (NCBI taxonomy): domain Eukaryota; kingdom Metazoa; phylum Chordata; class Actinopteri; order Characiformes; family Prochilodontidae; genus Prochilodus; species Prochilodus magdalenae. Next base: position 1,026,345 of record JAMWET010000310.1, on the reverse strand, counting down.
TATATATATACGAATAAATAACGGAACCTTTTCCCCTGTGTGCAGGACCCCCAGGGGTAATCAGGACGGATCAGGAGCCCACACAGAAGCGTCCCCTCTGGGGAGGAACTAGCTGCGTGTCCCTGCTTGTTTAAGAGACAGATTACAGCTCTTTCAGCTTCATTGCCACAGTGGGAGCCGAATGCTAACTACACACCTGGTGCAAAGGGTGGCTTAAACGCCAGCAAAACAGCCTCTGCTCAGCATGTGTGCCAAAAAGTTAAGCAATTACTAAAGTTTGCCCACTTAAATACTTCTACTGTATCAGCCAGGCTTGTTTATGCTACTGGTGGAGGGTTCAGGTGAGCCACGTACCAATGCAGCTGTTATTATTTCCTCATGACTGGGTTTAGTGCAGCTGCTAATGAATGTAGAGCGCTGTCAGGGCACAGTGGCGAGTTAAACAGTCAAAAATATCTCATCAGAATTTAGCAGACCTCCCCAGAGATTCTAGCCTCAACTTAACAGTAATGCCAAACGCTGCAGTTAATCTGGGTTGTGGTGCTGCGGCTGAGCGCGTAGGTCGCAGAGAAGGTAGAACAAACTGCCGTGAAGGTGAGATACAGCATACTCAGAGTCTTTACACTTCTATTCTCACTGTCATCACCACCTCTAGAACAAGTCTATTGGCCTGCCTACAGCACTGGAAGGCAGGAAGCTAATTCACACCAGCACATCCAGCGCTACAAGGCTCAAAAGAAACCAATTTTTCACCATAGGTCCTCATCCCAAAGAAAGAAAAAACTGGAGCACTGACAAGTACTTCCACAAGTTCAGTATGTGTATATTGTCTTAGACATGTGTGGAAGTAAACATAGAGCTCGTATTCACTTTTTAAAATGCTCCTGTTCACTTCATTCCTGACGCCACAACTCTGAAATAAAGTCGAGGCCACTTGATGAACAGGGCTATCCTTCCCAGGGATAAGGGGAATGCAGAGAGGAGTCAAAGTGATCTTTAGGAACGGCTAAAAACCGTTCCATCTGACTGGACCAAGTTTACATGCCTGTATTAGATCACATACAGTATATATAACTTTTGTAAGTATGTTAATGAAAAAGGTTCATTATAAAGGTTAATAAATAATATGCAAATATGTCATAGATATTTCTGCATGGGGCAATGTAAATGAACCATCAAAGGTCTACATAAGTTTGAAAGTATACTATATTCACTTTGCCAATCGTGTTCCCTAACTTAAAGTATTGCAGATGAACCTTGAGTGTACCATCTCAGTATCAGCCATTGCAACATAAGACACTACACTGTTTATGAGGACATACAGTGGTGCCACACATATACACTG